>JAHHFK020006042.1:240000-300231 GCA_024533555.2 Aedes koreicus | reverse complement strand
GAACAGAAGTGGACCTAGTATACTTCCCTGCGGAACGCCGGCGGAGATTTCTTGCGCATCGGAAACTGCACCATGCAGCGAAACACGGAATGTCCTGTCCGACAAATAATTTTTAATTATCTTTACCAAGAAGATAGGAAGATTGTATTGTTTTAGCTTGTACACCAGGCCATCGTGCCACACATTATCGAAGGCCTTCTCGATATCGAAGTGCCATGGCAGATGATTTCGAAACAGACTTGTTCCGCCTGAGGATGTTGATGACTCGATTAAGTTGGTAGATTGTTGACCGACCACGTCGAAAGCCAAATTGTTCGTCGAGCAAGATGTTGAGGTCGTCGGCAGATGAAAGAAGCCGACGGTGGATCGCTTTCTCAAACAGCTTTGATAGTCCTGAGAGAAGGCTGATTGGTCTATAGCTCCTAGAACATGAAGGATCTTTCCCAGGTTTCTGGATGGGTATGACTTTAGCTGACTTCCAACACGAGGGGAAGTAGCTAAGTCGGAGACATTGGTTGAAAATCAACGCCAGATGGACATAGAACTGGGGGCTCAATTGCTTGAGCTCCAAGTTCATGATGTTGTCGAAACCTGGGGCCTTCATGTTCTTAGTCGCTTTGATATCGGTCAACAATTCGTCAGCTGAGATCTCTAACTCTTCCGAGAAGTCGTTGGGACTTATATCGATGTTGTTTATAAGCGCGCTAACGGCAGCTTCGTGTAGACTGACGATGTTATGTCCGAGATTGTGGGAGCTGACGAAGTGTTGACTTATCTCAGCAGCCTTCTCTGCGGAGTTATCAAGCGATCCTTAGAGCCATTGCTGCCTAGTGGGATCAATGGTGGAATGGGCTTTGGCTTAGTTTTCAAAATTTTTGTCAACTTCCAGAACGGCTTTGCACAATCTGGGAGAGAACGGATCTTGTCGGCAAAATTGTTATGCTTTGAGGTCCACCATTCTGACCTTAATAATTTTTGTCACTCGATTAGGATAGTGGTCCGAGCTGAGCTCCTGGTGTACGATCGGCTGGGCGATGTTGTTCCCCATGTTGGTGAGGAAGATGTCGATTGTCGAATGGACCCCGGATCTGCTCAACCGGGTGGGAGTATCCGGGCCCAGGACGGTGTAATGTCCCTCTTCCAGGTCTTCCTGCAAAATTATTCCGTTCCGATTCCGCCGGGTTTCCCCCCAGGTTTCGTGTTTCGCATTCATGTCGCCGGCGATGATGAACTGCCCCTGCTCCGAGTTAGCTTACGGATGTCGTTTCGTAGGGCCGTTGTTGTTCCGTTGGTGGTACTGGCTTGCTTGGGACAGTAGGCCGCGATGATGGTGATAGGGCCGACGGTAGTTTCGACCTCGACTCCGATGGCTTCGATAGACTGCAGCTGGAAGCTCGGAAGCAGATGGCAGTTGATGTTGTAGCGCAGGGCGATCGCAACTCCTCCTCCACTAGAGCCGCTACGATCAAGTCGCACAATCCGATAACCAGGAATGGAGACGCTAAGTTCGGGCTTGAGGTGCGTTTCCGTGACGATGGCGATGTCGATGTCTTTCCCGTTAAGGAAGTCACCGAGCTCAATAATTTTGTTCCGGATGGAACAAGCATTCCAATTAAGAATGTTGATGGTGCGTTTACGGTCCATACTTGAAAATGAATGTCATCGTCACGGATGTGGCGGCTTTGAGCTGTTCCTCCTTGGAGCGGCAGGAACGTAGTTGGCGATAGAGTTCTTGCACGAACTCCACCATTTGCTCCGAGTCGTAGAGCTGTCCATCGACGGGTGGTTGCGTGGAGGTACTGCGACTCGGATTGCCCCAGCCTGGAGGAGGAGTCGGGTTGGGGGCGGCGGCGGCTGCCGCGAAACGATGATGAACGGAAGCTGACGGGCGGTTTGCTTGGCGGTGATTTAATGGGATCGGCGGTAGGTTTGGTACCTGATACCGAAGTGACGGGAAATTCTCCTCGTTCATCGGAGGAGGCAGACGGCGTTGGCCAGGCCGGGATTTGGTGGATGACTTCTTGCAGATCGCCAAAAATTCAGCACGTTTTGGGCAGGCTCGATTGCTGCTCTCATGGTTTGCGCCACAATTTGCGCACTTCAGTAGCGCACCTTCTTCCATCGGGGCACAATCGTTGGTACTGTGGGCTCCGGCACACTTGTCACATCGCGGTTTCATGTGGCAGTTACGCGTTCCGTGGCCGAACGCAAGGCAGTTGCCACACTGCGTCACGTCGTGCTGTCTCGGACGATACCGGTCCCACTCGACGATAATGTTGAAAAGGGCCCGTGTTTTTATCAGTTCCGCCATCGTGACGGATCCCTTCTCAAGGTGGACCAGATAGAGTTGGTCCCGGTAGTTTCCATGTTGCTGGCGCCTGATGGGAAACACCTTCTGAGGCTTTAGTGCCGCCGCTTGCAGCTCTGCGAAGATTGACTCCGGAGTGAGTTCTGGAAGGCCACGCAGAATCACCTTCATTGGCTTGCTTCCGGGCGCGTCGTGCGTGTAGAATTCGTGCTGCTTGGCGACTAGGTGAGTGCCAACAGCACGGTAGTCAACCTCCGTTGAGCACATAATTTTGGTGCCCGTACTGCAAAGCTTGTACAGCGGATTCACTTTAATCGCTGCAAGCTCCGTCCTAAGGGCAGCGATGTCTCTTGACGTGGTGAAAAGCGGCGGGATTTTCACTTTCTTCGGTACCTCCTGTACCGGGAGCGCAGCAAACCGATTGCTCGCTAGTAATCGGGCGTTGGGATCCGATGAATCGGCATCGTCATTCCGTTGCCGCTTGCAGCTGCTTGGATTCGGAATGGCTTCAGGAGCTGATGTCGCTGGCGTGGATGTCACCACGTGTTGATTTTTTCGACCCATTGCCACGGCAACAGGTCGAGTGGAAAAACTTGCACAACTTTGCAGCACTTTCTTCTGGCTTGCTACCGCTAATAAATTAGCAAGCGCTGGCGATAGATCACGAACCGGACGCGCAATCGCGAGAAATCGGACGAGGGGGGGGAAACGGGAAAAAACTTTTTACGGAAGAGCGAAAAACACGACCGTACGTGTCGCTTGTTCGAACTGAATGATGAACTGACTGAATTAAAATGCGAAGGTGTACCCGTTATATAACATTCATGACTGCCTAGGAGACGTTCCTTACTTGAATATGAAGTCTGTGCTAGGATTATACTGTGCATTTGGTAAATTTACTCTGAAAAATCGACATTATAAGACATCACCTTGTATTTACGTTATTTTCAATAGCTTAGTTTTGAAAATCAATCAATTTCAATTTTAAAATTGATGCGTAGAAATATTCCAGATAGATTGGTGCAAAGATTTTGAAAATCGGTCATGAAATGAATTATTTATTAACGTTCAAAACCTAAGCATATTTCGTGACGCTCCAAATTTTTGTACTCGCAACGTGTACCCCTGTATTAAAAACAAAGACGTAGTCCTACGTCAAAATCGTTGAGTTTAGTAAAGAAAATTGTTAAGATGTGGTCAAATATCCAACACACTTCTTAAGTAATCCAAATTGCACATTACGAGTTTCAATTCAATAGAAACAATTGTCCAATTGATATTCATACAAGCAGTCATAGGAGGTGTGGGATATGTGAGAGACAACCTGTAGCGAGTTATAAATCTTAGTTTGCGAGATAATACACACATTAAAGTACGCATACATTCAGGGTCCAACGAGTCCTCTCGGAGGTTCGCCCCCCGTATCGTTCTCTTCCGTTAACAGTAGCTCTGGTGTGTCGCTTGAATCCCAGCTGCCCACGATCATTTCTATATTGGCGTTACAGCCATATGAAGGATCTTTTCTCTCCACAATTTTATGTATTCAGAAGAGGAGCATCGAAGTTTCTTGAATTTTTTCAGGAGTGATTGAGAGAAATGAGAAAGATCCACAATTACGTTTTATTGAGAATATAAAGCATATCACTGTCAACGAACTTATTACTGATAAAAAAAATAACATTAGTTGAGTTGTGCGTTGGTTAGATGAAGTCCTTTACCATATCAAAGCCTCAATGATGTAGAGTGACAACATTTTATTGACGGTGAAGAAATTCTCCAATTGATTTGAGAGAAGAATCACCTAACCTTTCATGTTGTCACTCAACTTCTTTACTAAAAGTATCATCCGAAACATAACCTAGTATAATTTTTCACAAACATGTTTCAGACCCAAGTAACCATTAAGCACTAAACGTGGCAGTATATCAGCATTATATCTGCATATAAAGCAGCACTTAAATGTCTGGAAGCTCTTTATTCAGATATAATGCTAATATAATGCTAAGAAAGGCGAAATAACGTGCTTGTATAATGCAGAAGTGACAGCTCGTAAATAGCATTAGTAATGCTATATTAATGCACCTTAACATAACTGTCAGTTTTCATGGCCCGTTTTTGGCACTGCAAATGCACTTATTCTGCATTTATCTGCTGTCTGTTTCTGATTTATTTCACGAACTATTTCATCTTTTGCTTCTTCTTATTGATGGTATTAGCAAAAAGAGGAGGAAAAATGCATGCAATGATAAGCTATAAACAAACCCCTTAGTGTAAATTCATATTTTTAGTATTGGGTGTATTAGTATGAGTAAAGTAATATTTTGCGAAAATTTCTTGTTCAGCGTCTTAAACCAAGGTATCAATGCATGGTTGGCCCACTGCCTTTGCTACCAGTGCCTGGCTATAAGCTGCTCCAGCATTTTTAGAGCTTTCATCTTCAAATCCTACGAACGAATTTGAAGGCATAGAACTAACTGGCTGATGGAGACGTAGATGTAATCATCAATATGATCAGGTGTGTTAAGTTTAGAAGTATCGTAGTTTCGATACAATTTCACTTTACGTCTATAATTTCAACTTAAAAAAAATCACTTATTCTCGGTCATGCTGGTTATTGTTGACTCCAAATTACTTTTCAATGCTTTTGTAAACAAATTCTAAGCATTATATGAAAGCCTTATATGAGCACTAAATGCAGATATGAAGCATGTAGGCTGTGAACATGATAAATACTTTTATGCATTATAACAGCCTTATATGCGCATATAATGCTAGCGATAATGCTTATTTTTTGTTGGAGCTTGAATGCATTTATGATGCTAATATGAAGCTTGCATGCAAAACATATGCTTATATAGAACTTTTAAGCAACATTAATGCTGATATAATGCTATTATCGGGCTTTAGCTTAATGCTTATGGTTACTTGGGCAATGCCGATATACACTTCGGTATTGATTTCAACTCCAGCATCAATGAAAACAGGCGGCATTTTCAAACCGTTGGACGCCACCAAGCCAAACATCATGACACCAGCCGGATGTTTGGTTTGAAATTTGAATTTCACTTTTTCCGAAACGTTCTCCATTTTCTGCGGTGAAATGAACCGGTCCGTGCGGCTGTTGGCCACAGCATCGATGCTGAAAAGCTTTTCGTCGGAGAACAGGATTATCATTTTTTCCTTCTTCAACAAGGAAAGCAATCTCTTGGAACGAGTCACTCGTAGTTCCTTGACCCGGTCCGTAATCAAGTGGCGTTTCACTCTGGCTCTGGAAGATGCATGCAGGTCTTCTTTGATGATTCTTCGCATGGATTTCTCCGAAATATTGGCTTCCTTTGCAAGTTTTCTTATGGAACGCACCGGGTTGCGAGCAATTTTTGCACCGACCGATTTGATCACGTTCGGCGTGCGTGCAAAGCGCGGACGTCCGCTTCCCGGCTTCCGCTGCTTAGGACCATCCTGCAGGGACTTTTGACGTAGGACTTACGTCTCTCTTTTCTATTCCTGTATAGGGGCGCCGTTCTAAAATTGCTGAAATCGCAAGCGTTACGTGGGTTTGAAGACTTTGAACGATAATATCTCCTCTCTGGCCCTCAGAAATTTTACGATAAGTATTTCATTCGCAAGGTAGAACATCAAAGCTGAATCCCTGTTGCAAACTTAATTCATAACGTTTGTTTAAACTAATTAAAATGTATTTCAAAGAAAAATGTCTAAACGCACAAAGCTATTGGTCGAAAATTACATCATGTTTGCGCCTCGCTCTGATTGGTTCATACTGCCACAGTTACGGTGCCAGCGATTATCAAACATGTGGGGACGACCGACCAATCATCAGTTCTCGCTGTGCATCTGTATGCGACAGACATGGTTGCGGAGCACGTTGGTAGAAAACGCCGCCCCTGAACACAAGAAGACCGGACCAAGAAGAACCATCCATGTCACCTGCAGCTAGCCATCCGCAACGACGAGGAGCTGAACAAACTTTTCTCCGGTGTGACCATTTCACAGAGTGGTGTCCTGCAGCCCAAGAAGACTGAAGAAAATTTCAATCGCGAACCATGTATCAACTAAAATCCGTCCTTTTCAGGATAATCAAATCAAGTTGCCAACTAAAGAGAATGTTTGATAGAAATTTCTGTTGAGCTCATTTTCATTACCACGCACCGGCTCAATATGGCGTTGAAAAAGCCGCGTCCCGGAGAAAATGGCCAAATCAATCGCCCACATCATCTTCGTGGTCAAGTGGTTAGCGGCGTGAAGTGAGGGTTCGATTCCCGCTCCAGCCTGTGGAACTTTTTGCAAAACGAAAATGTCCAGTCTAATCCACTGGGTGTTAGGTTAAGTTGTTCGTTGTAATTCGCTCTGTACACTCTCGAGTGGAAGACGTTGCAAATGTAAATTTTTATCGCAGTATTAGGTGCTGCCAAATACTCAGGCCATCTTGCTGCACAAGAAGACCGAGAAGAAAATTTCAATCGTGAACCATGTTCCCTCCGTAAACAACTAAAACCCGGACTTTTCTGGGCGAACAAATAAATTTGCCAACTCAAGAGTATGTTTGATTGAAATTTCTCTTGGGCTCATCGAATTTTCATTACCACGCACCGGCTCAACATGGCGTTGCTTGAAAAGCCGCGTTCTGGAGTAAATGAGCAACTTTTTTGACGTAGGACTACGTCTGTGTTTTCAATACTGGGGTACACGTTCGAATTGCGAAAATTTGGAGCGTCACGAAAAATATATAGGTTTTGAACGTTAGTAACTAAGTCATTCCACGATTGATTTCCAAAATGCTTGCACCAATCGATCGGAACATGCAACAAATAAAATTAACGCAAATATGACGTGATGTCTTATAATATCGATTTTTCATAGTAAATTTACCAAATGCACAGTACTTGCTGCGCACAGACTTCATATTTAAGTAAGGAACGTCTCCTAGGCAGCCATGAATATTATATAAGGGTACACCTTCGCATTTTGATTTAGTTTTCCGGCGGTCGTGGAGCTGTGCAGAGTAGGATCTGCAGTTGGACGAGCAGTCGCTGCCCAGAGAGGCGTTGGTGCAGTTGGCTGTTGTTGTTGTTTTATGCAGGTGTCAGTATTTATTGGTCACCCTGGACATCGTCAATGTTATTCCATTTGGAAAATATTTTGTAATTGTAATTGTAATTGTTCAGTGTATAGTCCGTGCTTTCCTGCTAAGATTGCGTATCCGGGGACTCACCCCCAGGTCTATACACCTACAGTCCTTCCCATTGCACTCGTCCGGGTCCTCCACTGGGTAGGCACAAGTGTCCGTCCAGTTTCTGGTACATTAATTATCTATTTTTTATGCCTGAATGAAGTAATAATGCTTAAAAAGTTATAAGAAAACCCGTGTGAAAATAACTAACTAGTAGTAATTTGTATTGCGCTCAATTGGCCATTATAATGAAGATTTTATTCCGACCTCTTGAAAATATTTCAAAATTTTGAGAGTGGACTAATGTCCATATTTGTACCTTTTAGATTTTGGATTATTAGTAACATTACATGAACTTTTCTCATTAATTGTCTCTCTTAACAACCAGATGGCAGCGTGGAAGGTGCCCTGTATTGGCCAACAAATTCTCTGTACAACCCTTCCCTTATACATCCAAACCCAACACTTCATCACATCCAAATGCTTTCCTGAAAAGAAATAAGAATAATAATAAAAATAAAATATGTAGACACAAATTGACGAAACAACTACAAAAGGTCAGAATCTGATGCTTTCATGTTTCGTTGGCTGGCGATTCCCTTCATGGTTCCCTCGGCTGCACAGGTGATATTTTTTCCAGTGAATATTTTCCTGAGCGACGGCATGCTCCTTTACAAGTGGTGATCCTGCAAATAGAGACTAAACAAACCGGACTACTCCTAGGATTGGTGGCCTGTCATATCATTAATAGCTGATATAACTAAATATAATTAAACAGACCCTTTATGATAAAAAGGTATTTCAAACTTATATTAATGAGTTGAGATGTGTGATTATTATCGACCCCTGTGATCCTATTAAGTTGTATTCCAAATACTCTGATTAAGCTAAATTGCTCTCAGAGTCAAAAATATTAACGTTATGAATTTTATTGACCTATTGACCTACAAGTTAAGTCTTTATTGCTCTGTGATAGTAATCTTTATGCCTAACTGAATTATTATTACTTAAAAGTATTGAGAAAACCCGTGTGTAAAACGGTAACAATTAGTAACATTCCATAAACCCATATTATTAAATATTTATTCCAACAACCAAATGAAAACGTAGAAGGTGCCTTGCATTGGCCAACAATAAATTCTCCTTCAAGCATTCCCCTTAACCATCCAAACCCAACACTTCATCATACCCAAACCTATTTAATGAAAAGCTATATCTGATGACCTCAGTCGGCTGTTCTACTTAATAGCTCCTTAATCCTGTAATGTTACTAGTCTATACTGTTATTGTCACCCTCTATTGTTAGTGAGTACATAGGGAAGATGTACCTATAATAATCTCATCATTTTGCAATATATTAACATTACGATATACACGTGACAGGATTAGTTAGTAATTTTTGTTGTAGTTATTCAACGAAGGTTACAAAACGAAACCGATCCTTCAACTGCCCAATTCTTTGATTTGATCCTTTGATCGTAGGATGAATATAGGAACAATGAGATTAATATGGGGGCAGTTTCCCTATAATGTTTGAAGATTAATTATTGGTTTGATCTATAAACAAATCATCTGAAAGCTCACTTCTATTCATCTCCTCCGCTCAGCTACTCTCAATGTATACTTCTCTAAACAGTCCCTCCGCTTCCTGTAATAACCTAACTCACAATCCACCGATTCCAAAGCACGAGAAAAATTCCCGCCGCCTAACATGCAAATGGGCAGAATGTTACAACTTGGAATTGTAACAGAAATCGATGAATAAACCCTCTCAGGTTTAACGCTAATATGCTATTATGATAAATTTAGAAGCTCATAACTGCATGCTAGGACTTTGCAAAAACTTAGGATTTGGAAATTTGTGTCGCTTAACAAATTTTCAAACAAATGTGCAAAAGCACGTTGGCCAATATTTAGTGTCAACCGGTGGGTACGTGTGCTCTACTCCAAGTTCCCCTTTTTTCAAACTCACCTTCAGTTCAATTTACCCATTGAGTTGGACACATCACAATAGAAAATATTGTGACGGAGCACGGACGTTAGGTTACTAGATGTATGAAACATACTCTATAGCCTATTTAGGATTTAGGATCTGAAAAATCCAAATTTGGCCAACACCCACCTATTCCATTTGGAAAATATTTTATACACAAAATACACGCTAGATTAGCCAAGGCTTTGCTACTCTCTTAGCAAGCACCATCAAGGGGATTTCGAAGCGATATCAAAGAACAAGGCTTTGCTACTCTCTTAGCAAGCACCATCAAGGGGATTTCGAAGCGATATCAAAGAACAAGGTTACGTATTTTACTTTATTATCACTTGTTTAATTCAACTAACTCTAATTCTCGATTGGATTAAATTCATACACATTGTTTTTTGTTTTTATTCATAAGAAAGAACGACATCCGGTAAATTGATTATCATTAAACAAATAATCGAAGACAATTTATTCCTTTCACAATCCAAGGGCTCAGGAAACTGAAGTCAATTTTGCTACTGGCAGAAGAGACAAATAATCACAGAAAAACAAACAAACTACCTAAGAGTGCAACATGATTCACCACATTGACACTGTTACGATATTTATATAGCGTAATGTATTGCTTTCCTAAAGTTTTGTGCATTCTCCGTCGAATCATCTTATGATGGTATTATTATAGTGGCGAACAGCAATCTCGCCTTTTCGGCTGCTATTTCAGTAATGCATGGACACATTAATTCGCCCATTCCATTCAATATTATCAGTTATTTGGTATTTGAAACTCTACTTAGTGAAATGGTAAATAGATTATTAGCTGTCCTGGGTTATCGGGGTACTGGTTGCAGTTCTAGCAAACCTCCAAACTTCATATATGATATGGGTGAATTCCTAAAACTCTATGCAACAGACCACATGCTTCAGTGTTTTGTGCTGAATCTAATCATCCGGAACGATTCACGAAACTTATTCACACCACACATCACGTGAAGCACTGGGCATCACGGTAGTACATATTAGAACGTGCTCTAAACTTGCATTAATGATCCTATTTGGTTTACTGTTTAGTATGTGTGTTACCAAGGGAATATCATTCCTTTCTAATGTTTCATCTATCAACTATCTACAATTGGCATCTAACAATGCAAAATAATAATATTAGACACGTGCGTTTCTCCATCCTTCGTCTTAATCGAACAAAAAAAAAATGAGACCCTTAAAGCTAATCTATACAAAGAAAAGTAAAGAGAAAATGTTGGAAAACAAAACCTCCTTCTGTTTTCCTAAGCGTGTATTTGTATATGTGTGTGTGTGTTAGCGGAGGTTCCAATGTACGACTGCGTGTGTCCCATCAAAATCATTCAAGCTGGCCCTATCTATCGAATCCGTTGACTGCATTCAAGTTTCGGCGATTTCAATATTATTTGCTCGAAACGCTCCTGCTCCGTTGGTAGTACTCGATCCAAATGCCAACGGACAGAGAGAACTACTACTTTCGCTATTGTTGTCATTACTGGCACTACTTATGCTTCCGGTGCTAAGTCTGTGACTATTGCTCACTGCATTACTGCTACTATCCAGAAGTTCGGACTCCCTACGCTCCTCCAAAGCCCGGCTAGTTTTTAGCACCTCCTCCATCATCGCTTCTGAAGATTCGGTTGCTGTCATACTTGAGCAGGAACTTGCGACGGCGTTCAATTCGGTAATATCCTCGTCGCAATCGATTTTCGTTCCTATTGCTAAAGAGCTACTAACGGCCGGTAAAATTCGCTTCCCGTCCAGCTGGGTGTGACCGCTACTACTGCTAACTCCGCAGTCCATCATCATCAACGATGACGATGACGAAGATGATGGGGGTGAATCAGTATGGAGGGGAAGCGAGGCGCTGCCAACAATGCTCATTCCAACAACACTGCTTTGTGCACCGTTAGCAGCAGTTCCAACCCCGGTGGGTAAGCTGCTAGACTGGCTGGTTGCTAGCTTTGTGATGAAAAATTTGGGCGTTATTCGACCGCTGCTCGAAGCATTGTTGCTACCGTTCTCGAATGACGCCGTCGAAGAATCCGGACTAGCGCAGATCGGAGACGGCGAAGGCGTCTGACAATTGGGTGATGAACCTCTGAAATGGGAATGACATTGGATTAGAGCTATTTACAGGCCCGGGCAGTGGGTTTATCATACATAAGTGAGCGTGTTAAGTGAACAGAACTGATTGATCAGTAAGATTAGGTTACAGTACGAAGAAGATAGAAAAAAATGTCAGATACTTTGTGGCGTTTATGGCAACAATTTTTTTTTTCTATATTGGATTCCATCCTTCCTTCGATAACGAATGGGGATTAAAAATTGGAAAATAGAAAATTGAGAGCATCTCGAAAACTTGGCCCGCGTTTCTTGGCCGTGAAACTTACGTTCAAGAGAAATATACCGCTCGTTGTTATCTCGCGAACCGCGCTTCCGATATGCTTTAATCGCGACGGATTTTTCACGGTAGACCTCAGTACATTCGTCATCCCACCACGGAGTGGGCGAACGTCGACGAATTGATGATCCTGGTACCTGCGCTGTGCGGCGATACTCTTCCAACGTAGGAAAGACTTCGACCGATTGCTCGCCATCGATGATCGCTTCAGCGTATTTATCCCAGTCGATGCACTTCGCGAAGCTTCGTGAGGTCGGACGCAATGAGCAAGATTGACACGAACCATTGGTGATTGAAATTTTGATAGGTAGTTGACCGCTACCATGGGGATCTTTAATTACTTTCCACGTGCAATCCAATGATAATGGATTCGAACAGAAGCTGCTAGAGAAGATGATTCTCCATCGGATCGACAAATGGATTGAATCGAATGGCTTTCTATCTCATACACAATTTGGTTTCCGCAGAGGTGAAGGAACGAGCGATTGTAATGCGCTGCTTTCAATAGAAATAAAGAGGTATAGTACATGACTGGTACATGAGCCCTTCTTCGAATGTTCCTAATCGTGATTACTCCCAAGACTTCTCTAGTTCTACTGTAGTTTTTGATCTGACCATGAAGCAAAAAGCTCGTGGAATACCAGCTCCACTCCGTTCCATCAATTTTTGCAAGTAAGTTTGGCCATATCAGATGTGACAGGAAGTTTAACACCGACGGGTCAAAAACAAATGATTCCACTGGATTTGGTGTTTTTAACGAAATTCATTTCTCAAACTTCAAAATTTGCTCCGTATACGTCGCAGAATTGGCGGCTATACACTATGCATTAGAGCGAATTGCCTCTCTTCCCACTGATCAATTTTTCATTTTTACGGATAGTCTCAGCTCACTTCAGGCTATTCGTTCAATGAGGCACTCACCGTATTTCGAAATACGATCTCTTTTGAGTGCCTTATCAAACAATTCTTACACCATGAATTACCATGAAATAAAAACAATTCTTACACCATAAAAACATGAAAGCCGCAGATGTCGATGAAGTACTCAATCTTGAGTTGAAGTACTTAAGCATTGCCTTTTTTGGGCACCTGGCCGCGGTCTTCAACAAATGCTTGGAGCTTGGCTACTTCCCGTCTCGTTGGAAGTTAGCTAAGGTTATCCCAATCCACAAGCCTGGCAAAGACCCTACCAGTGCAAAAAGCTATCGCCCCATCACCTTATTATCCTCCATCTCGAAGCTATTCGAAAAGCTGATCCTCAGCCGTTTGCTAGAGTTTTCAAACCAGAATAACTTATTCCTCCCAGAGCAGTTCGGATTTGGGAGAGGTTATTCCACAGTCCACCAGTTGTCAGGGGTCACTAACATCTTAAGGCGGAACAAATCCGTTTCAAAAAGATCTGCCATGGCATTGTTGGACGTCGAGAAGGCGTTCGATAATGTCTGGCATGATGGTCTTGTGTATAAGCTGCATCGATTCAACTTCCCGATCATCCTCGTAAAATCATCAAAAACTACTTAGCGGATAGGCGATTCCAGGTCTTCCTGAATGGTTCCCATTCCGATGCGTTGAATGTTGATGCTGGGGTCCCACAGGGGAGCCTCCTAGGTCCCATCTTGTTCAACATCTTCACGTCAGATGCTCCTCCCCTACCGGGTGGTGGTACCTTGTCTATATTCGCAGATGACACTGCCATTATCTACAAGGGTGAAGTGTCTTGTTTTTGCGTTGTTTTTGTGTTGTTTGTCATTTTCGCGAAGAATAAAATCAAAAATATATTCGTAATTCAACCTAAACGAAAAGTGAAATCACCGCTTCACGCCCCCTTGTGCGGTATGACGACATTGAGACGTTTCTTAAAAGAATCGCACGCGGCACGCATTGGGTCCATCGGCATCTCGTCCCAGATCTTGGAAATGAGCATCTTAAATTGATCCATAGTGCTCACTTGATGTTCGCTATGCTTACGCAGCATGTACGACCATACATAAAAGTCCGGGGGATAATTCGCCGTGTGGGCCGGTGCGCCGTCCTGTTGAAAGACGTAATGATCCTTCCCGTAGAGGTCCTGAAGTGCCGGGACCACAACCTTCTTCAGACCCTCGGTACGCGGCGTTGATTTTCACGTTTTTCTCGATAAACATAAGTGGGAGATTCCCACGCCTGGATACGACCCGGTTGACGCAAACACGAGGAGCGAAATATGTGTGCCGGGTTCACATCATCGCTAATGTGTGCTGAAAATTTATTAACTAGCAACATTGGCATGATCAGTTGACCAGATGATTGATTTCAATTATCTGCTAATAACATGCTAATGTGACATTTGCTGGCTAATGCATTGTCGCACAATATTAGCGAAGATGTGAATGGGCCATACGACAATTCCAAAAAAGTTTGATCAAACATGAACTATTGAAAATCCGTCCTTTTTAGGGCGACCAATTAGATTTTCCCAGCTAAAGAGTTTGTTTGGTTGGAATTTATCTAACATACCGTTCTAAATTCTTGTCGATTGGCAGCCAGCGGTGCCTAAAATATGTTCAGCTTTCCCTTCGTCACATACCTTAAATCTTGTGTACAATTTCAAACACGGATTTTCGGAAATTTAAACCTGGCTCCATATTTTTCCGAAGCGCAAGTATAAAGCAAGTTTACGGCAAGCATAGCTGTCAAACAGAAATTTTACATATGACGGCCGACTCTTCTTTTTTATTACGTCACTTTACACGTGAGTGCATTCGTGTCGGTAATTCTTGCTTCACTTATATTCTCAATTGCTACACCTTTATCATTTTGCATTTTCTTGTCTCTCAACCTATTTTTTTAAATCTTCTTTTGCTTCTATTCTTCCACTTCTTCCACTTCTCTTCTTCAGCTTCTACTCTTCCGTATGTTTTCTTCCGCTTCTATTCTTCCACTTATCTTCTTCCGCTTTTCTTCTTTCTCTTCTCTTCTTCCGCTTCAGCTTCTCCGTTTCTCTCATCCGCTTCTTTTATTCCATTTCTCTGCTTCCACCCCTCTTCTTTTGCTTCGCCCTGGCCGTTATTTTACACTTTTATTCTTCCGTTTTGCAAAAGAAGAGAAACAAAATAAGAGAAGCGGTAGATGAGAAACGAAAGCAGATTAGCAAAAGAAATGAAACGGAAGAAATTAGCGGGAAGGGCAGAATCGGCAGAAGAGGAGCAGAAGAAGACAAATGGAATAAGAGAAACGGAAGAAGAGAAGCAACAGAAGAAAAAAGCGGAAGAAAAGTAGCAGAAGAATAAATACGGAAGATAAGTAGCGGAAGAAGAAAAGCGAATGAAGATAAGCGTAGGCGGCCGTCTCGAAATATAGAAACAAATGAAACGCTAATAACTCAATTAATGGATGATTCCCGGTAGCCAGCGGATGTGCTCTTACGGTGCATTTTCGCTCCACCAGCGAGAAGGCAAGCAGTTCTAGCAGCGCCGAACAAGGTCGGCAAGGTTTGGAAGAAGAAAACGTACAGCAGCATATCTACCGGGTTTTGAAGCAGGATCATCCCGATACTGGCGATTCGTCAATATGAACAGCTTCGTCATGTTTGAAGCGAGCATTTAATGATGTTAACCGCCGATACAGGTCGTATATCAAGCTCCTCTGTTAGATATACAACACACCTGGAGTCAAATCTTAAACGGAACCCCAAACGATTTTGGTCATTTATTGTTGGCGAAGTAACCATCGAATACCACTGATGTAATCATAGTATGCCAGCATGTTTAATTAGTTTAATAAAACATTCCATCTTCTACCGTCATACCAAGCAGACGTATTTATACAATTGTCCCATTAGGTTATGGGCCCAGACAGATGCTAAGGAAACAGCTCTGTTTGGTGAAGCGAAAATTTTTTCAACGGTGAAGACATTCCTAATTCAAGAAAATGAACGGAAACAGAGACGGAGGTGGTGCTAGTGGACAAGGAAATGGCAAAGCAGAAAACGGAAGAGGTCAAGCAAATCCAGGACGAGTGTCAGGTAGTTCAGTTTCGTTACCCGTGAGAGAGATTCTACGCGGTTCGGAGAACTACAGCTCCTGGTCTTTCGCGACCAAGATGATCCTGATCAAGGAACGGACAGTTGTCTCCCAGTTTCAAATTTGGCGCAGTGAAGGAACAGCAGGAGGGCGACCCGGAGATAAGTGAAGAAACTTCCGATCAAGCTTTGGCCACGATATGTCTGAGCATCGACTCCAAAATCTACGGACTGGTGCGGGACGCCAACACGGCAAAAGAAGCGTGGGATAACCTGCGTAATACTTACGAGCATAGGTGGTTGAGAAGGCTAACGGGAATCCGGCTGGTCGGCGCAGAACGTGATGAAGAAATCATCTGCAAAACGGCGCAGGACTATGTGAACGAACTTTTCACGACCAGTCACCAGTTATCGGAGGTCGGTTTTAAAGTGGACGACAGTTGGCTGGCGAGTCTGCTGATGAAGGGTCTACCGAAGCAGTATGAACCGATGATCCTGGGATTGCAGTCGTCGGGTATGAAGCTAACGGCCGACGTCGTCAAGGCAAAAATCTTGCAGGATGTGATGGTCAGTACCGCTGGCAAGTCTAGTGATGGCGCGTTCTTCAGTAACTCAAGACCGGAGAGGACACCTACCGATAAATCGAGAGTGAAATGTTTCCGGTGCAAGAAGTCGGGACACTACTCGTCGCAATGTCAGAGTAAAGCCAGCGAGACGAAGGAAGTTCAAGAAGCCCGTGAGAAGCAAAGCGGTCATGCCGCATTCTTCGCGGCGTTCAATTCAATGCCGTCGGCACAAGACGACGTCAAATGGATATTTGATTCCGGTGCAACAACGCATCTGTGCCGGAACAGGGAGCTTTTGCGAGAGGTGGAGAACGTGTCGGCCAGTATCAACGTGGCAAATAGCTCCAAAGCCGCCGTCATCGCCAAGGGTGCCGTCAATCTGGAAGCAGACATTGGAGGTACGTCTTATCAAATCACAATGAGTAATGTTCTGTGTGTCCCAGATTTAGCGTTGAATCTGCTATCCGTGAGCAAGCTGTGCCAGAATGGGTACCAGGTCACGTTCGACAAGGAATCGTGCAAAGTCGTCAGTCCGACGAAGGAGGTAGTAGCGGTTGGACAGCAGTCCGGTGGCCTTTACATGCTGAAGTTGATCAAGGATCCGGCACTCATCCGGCAAAGCAGTTTCGAACTTTGGCATCAGCGGATGGGACACCTATCAACTAGCGGCATGAAGAGAGTCAGAAGCATGGTAACTGGAGTGCAGTTTGAAGAATCAAGTACTTTCCAATGTGTTCCGTGCACCCAAGGCAAGCACCAACGACAGCCATTCAAGGTGAAGGGCCACAGAACTGAACGCTTGCTAGAGTTAATCCATTCTGATCTCTGCGGACCAATGGAGACAACGTCGATAGGAGGACGTCGATATTTTCTAACGTTCATCGATGATGCTAGCAGGAAGGCGTTCGTCTATTTCCTGAGCTCCAAGGCAGATGTGCTAGAAGCGTTGGAGGATTTCAAGTCATATTCTGAGAATCAAACGGGCGAGCGAATAAAGAGAATCAGAACGGACAACGGCAAGGAATATGTGAATCGTGCGATACGGCAGTATCGTCGAGCTGGAATCCACCATGAAACTACGGTTCCGTATAACCCGGAGCAAAACGGTTTGGCCGAGCGGATGAACCGGACGTTGGTGGAACGCGCCAGAAGCATGTTGTTAGATGCCGGGCTTCAAAAGCGATTCTGGGCGGAAGCAGTAGCCACTGCTTCTTACGTCGTCAACCGTTCACCGACGAAAGGATTACCAGTCACTCCAGAGGAAAGATTCACGGGAAAGCGTCCAGATCTATCGCATTTTCATGTATTTGGCAGTAAGGAAATGGTGCACGTTCCCAAGGAAAAGCGCAGCAAGTGGGATGCGAAGTCTCAGCGATGTGTGTTCATGGGCTACAGTGAAAACTCCAAAGCGTACAGAGTGTACAATCCCAAAATAGACAACGTAGTAGTCAGTCGTGACGTGATATTTTTGAGCGAAGGCCAATTGATGCTGCGAGAAGCTGATCCTGTCGAACAAGAGGCACCTTTAATGATGGTTGTGCGGAATGAAATGGAGGCAGCAGAGGAACCCGTTGCAGATGGTGGGGAAAACGATCCTCAGGCGCAAGATGACGAACTCAGTGAATCCGATTCTGAAGAACAAGAAGACGCTGATGATACGCTGGTCGATCCTGATCTACAATCTGCTGCGCTCCCTCCACAAACAGAGGACCCACAACAGTTGGTAAGGCGCAGTGTGAGGGAGCGCGTAACCCCAGGCAAGTATCGAGATTTTCATTTGGGCTTCAGTATTATTCCTCATGAAACTTCCCAACATACACAGTCATACGATGTTCCCGGAGATGCAAGTGTCGAGCCACAGACGTTCCAGGAAGCGATTTCGAGCGAGGAAAGCGATCGTTGGAAAGAAGCTATGGTCGAGGAATATCAAGCGTTGCTGAAGAACGAGACCTGAGAGCTCATCGATTTGCCTGAGGGAAGAAAAGCACTCCGCTGCAAATGGGTGTACAAGATCAAGACGAATCCTGATGGATCCACGGAACGCTATAAAGCTCGCTTGGTGATAAAGGGCTATTCCCAAGTCAAGGGCATCGATTACGAGGAGACTTACTCGCTCGTGGTCCGGTATGCTATAGTCCGGTACCTGATGTCGTTTGCTGCCAGAATGGATCTCAAGATACACCAGATGGATGCAGTAACAGCGTTCCTGCAAGGTGAGCTAAAAGAGGAAGATATATACATGGAGCAGCCGGAAGGATTCATCAACAGTAGAAGTTCGAAGAAAGTTTGCAAATTGAAGAAAGCCCTCTACGGACTGAAACAAGCCAGTCGAGTTTGGAACCAGAAGCTGGATGGACAGGGCTGGTAGCGGATTTATGGATAAATAATAGTGACTTTAGTGACTAAAATAATACAAATAGTGACCAAATAGTGACCAAATAGTGACTAAAGAGTGATTATCAAATTCAAGTATTCTTTTTAAACTTTTATACATTTGTTGTATAAGTACAGTAAAAATAAACTAAGTGATCACCCCCGTTTGCAAAAATGAATAATAATGCGGCGCAATGTCACTTTTTGGTTCTTGTACCCGTCGGTTCGTTTTCGAGAACCATTTTCACAGGGCTGTCGTCCAACATCCTTACGACATGCCCAGCCCATCGTAGTCGTAGCCGATTTTTGCGATGTGTACGATGGGAGGTTTTCCCAGCAACTGGTGCAATTCGTGGTTCATTCGCTTCCTCCACGTTCCGTCTTCCATCTGCATTCCACCGTAGATCGTACGCAAGGTACTGCGCGTTCAAAGACACCAAGCGCGCGTTGGTCCTCCACTAGCGATGTCCAAGTTTTGTGGCCGTAGAGAACTACCGGTCTAATTAATGTCTTGTAGATGGTCAACTTTGTAGTTCGGCGAACTTTGTTCGATCTTAGCGTCCTTCGCACGAATTCGTCTATTACCTCGATTTCATCACCGTCGATCTGAACTCGTGGTAGGAGGCTAACATAGTCTTCTCGTGAGCCTCTTCCTTTCATGTATTTTGTTTTCAACGCATTAATCACATCCTACCCAATCCTACCAGCTTCAGCCTTAAGTCTGATGTACGTTTCCGCCATCGTCTCAAAGTTACGTGCTACGATATCAACGTCGTCGGCGAAACAAAATAGTTGGACAGACTTCCTGAGGATCGTGCCACTCGTGTCTATCCCAGCTCTTCGAATCACACCCTCCAATGCAATGTTAAACAACAAACACGACAATCCATCACCTTGCCGTAACCCTCTCCGAGATTCGAAGGGACTCGAGAGCGTCCCTGATACTCGGACGACACACATCACTCGATCCATCGTTGCTTTGATCAACCGCGTCAGTTTTTCCGGAAATCCATATTCGTGCATGATTTGCCATAGCTGGTCTCGATCGATTGTATCATACGCTGATTTGAAGTCGATGAAAAGATGATGTGTGGGCACGTTCTATTCGCGACATTTCTGCAGTACATTCGCTCTCGTACGGTGTTGCAGCATTCTCGCCCACACATCACTCGTCAGTTTTTCCGGTTTTTTCTGTGCTATAATTACTTCTGATGTATCTTGCTTCTCAATTCATTGTTTGAGAAGTTGTCATGTGAAGCTGTTTTCACTACCTTAATCACCTGAGGGTATTTAGGCTCACCTACAGCCGCTTTCTAAGTAAAAAAAAAACTAGTTCCAATACTCTTAAATTCTGTACTCTGTACTCAAGGTCAGCACCTAGCATTTTAACAAGTTCCATTCGTTAACCTGAATCGGAAGGAACTTGGCGATTTTCACAACATACTTGGAGCTTTCACTGGATGCAACAGCTGGTGGGTTGAGGCATTGGCAATATTTTATAAACGAATTCTGCAAACCAGACTTTTGACGTAGGGCTACGTCTTTGTTTTCTATACTTCTGTACAATTAAAAAAAATCAAATCAAATGAGAATTATCAAATGAGCATCTATATCTCAGTCATTTCTCAAAAGATTATCAAACTTTCTACACCAATCGATCGGAAGTATTCCTATGCGCCAATTTTAGAAGAGAACATTGTTGATTTCGGGCCACATAGTATTGCAAATTCATAAATGTTAAGCCTTGCCTTAAAAAGTATATTAACTCTTTCAGGCCTAAGGGGTCATATATGACCCCAAAAGGATAATGGCTGTATAAAATCACACAGACTGAATAAAAGTGTACACTGTCTTCTGCAAATTTGTTTTCCATCAATTCTTCTATCTGAAAAATATAAAAAACATATGAGTTTAAGGCCTAATTGACGACCTAGAACATCCTGAATATGAAGAAGTTCAGAAAGAAATACTAAATGCCTTATTAATAGTGAAAAGCGTTGTTTTAGAATATTGTACACATGCATTTAATGCGTTGATTATTTTTGTATCTTTCGGAGATGTCCTTGGTCATCCAAAATGTACTTGAGTTCAGAACCTCAAATCTACAGTTGTAACAGTAGCTTTTAGGGCTTTATAAGGTTACGATATGTTTCAAACATATTGAATAAACCTTTTGGAAGGTCAACAATCATTATTTGATAACTTTGTGATGTTCTTGGTCATATCAAAACTGTCCTTGAGCTCAGAACATAAGATCTAAAGTTGCTGTTTGGAGTATGTAAAGGGAAAATATATATTTGACAATATTGATTGAATAGTGTGAAGATTGTAAAAATAATGATGTAATATGGGACCACGTGCATTCGCATTCAAGCTAATCTAGAGTGCTGTGACCGAAAAGCGCTCTGTATTTGACAAGTTCAATTGAGGTAGAGGCAGCGTTCGCCAGGGCATCTAGTTTTTTGGTGTAATTTCTCGACTTTTATATAGTCTTGCCAGATCGTTTAATTTGGTTGGCTATTGTACAAGGGATTTTAAAAAAAAATTACAATCGGCGATGCGAAAATAGTGACTTTAGTGACCATTTTCCCAAAAATAGTGACTTTAGTGACTTTTGGATGCAAATAGTGACTTTTTAGTGACTAGACTCAAAATAGTGACCAAGTCACTAAAAAGTGACCCGCTACCAGCCCTGGATGGAGGACTCAAGCGTTTTGGGCTGGAGCGATCGAAGCGATACTTCAGAATCGAGGGCGAGAAGATTCTTATTGTGGCGGTATATGTCGACGACCTTCTGGTGTTCTCGGATTGGCCAACAAAGTCCTTGGAATCCGAGTCGAGCGAGGAGAAGATGCCGTGTATTTGGACCAGGAGCAGTATATTCAACAGCTGCTGGAACGCTTTAGCACGAGTGAGTGTGATCCAGTAGCAACCCCGGCAGATCACATCCAGAAGTTAACGAAGCAGATGAGCCCTAGCACCGAGGAAGAACGGAACCAGATGTTCCATTCCGTGAGCTGGTGGGAGTTCTCCAGTTTCTGGCGCAATGCACGCGTCCGGACATTAGCTTCGCCGTTAATGCAGTAAGCCATTTCTGCAGTGATCCAGGCAAGCCGCACTGGATAGCAGCTAAACGAGTTTTGCGGTACCTGGAAGGGACGAAGGAGATGAAGCTTATCTACCGCAAGGAAGCAGATGACCGTTTTGTTGGATTCAGCGACGCAGATTGGGGCAACGACATCGAGACGAGGCGTTCCATCACTGGCTACGTATTCATGAAGTCCGGCGGACCGATTTCGTGGAATTGTCGGAGGCAATCTACAGTGGCTTTGGCGACACATGGCAGTATCTGCAGCAGCACAAGAAGCTATCTGGTGGCGAGGATTACGACATGAGTTATCTGGAGTTCCGGAGAAGATCACGATCTTCTGCGACAACAAGAGCGCGATCCATTTAGCTGAGAGGGAAGTTGGATACTCACCACGCAGCAAGCATATCGATATACGCCATCATTTTGTTCGAGAGAAGATTGAGGAGAACACGATCGAGTTGCAGCACGTTAGCAGTCAACAACAGGTCGCAGATCTTCTAACCAAGGCGATTCCGGCTCCCAAATTTGAAACTAAGAGACAAGTAATAGGAGTTGGACGGATTCTCGGTTAAGGGGGGATGTTGGCGAAGTAACCATCGAATACCACTGATGTAATCATAGTATGCCAGCATGTTTGATTAGTTTAATAAAACATTCCATCTTCTACCGTCATACCAAGCAGACGTATTTATACAATTGTCCCATTATTTATTAATGAAAAAGAGGAACGGAGAACGGATTACCAACAACTGATTTCCTCAACAACGAAGAAACTGATACGAGTGAAGGAGTCTGCACGCTTTGCACTTTTCTGATATCTTCACACTGGATCCTGTTCCCATTCGTCTAATTGGTAATGCTCTGGCAGACGTCCCACGTGATGTGTTTTAACATTGGCAACTTCAGATTTTCTCAACATAAAGTCTTAATAGAAATTAAAAAAATTAACCCTTCGATTGCAGGTGGACCCGATGGAATAGCTTCAACAGTACTGATGAAATGCGCAGTACCATTTTGTGCTCCACTCACTATTATCTGTACACGATTGTTAGCCGAATCTACGTTCGCAACACAGTGGAAGGAATACTTCATGTTCCCTGTGCATAAAAAAGGATATAAACGAAATGTGACTAATTACCGAGGTATCACTTCCCTCTGCGCAGGATCCAAATTACTTGAGATTCTGGTTGGAGATGTTCCGTTTTTTGCTTCCAAATCATACATTTCTCCTGAGCAGCATGGCTTCTTCTCTGGAAGATCTACTGAAACAAACTTCGTACAGTTCACGTCACACTGTCTGAAAAACATCGCAAACGGCAATTAAGTTGACACAGTCTAGTCTGACTAAAAGGCAGCTTTTGACCATGTTGACCATAGTATACTGATAGCGAAGTTGGAACGTTTGAGTGCTCCATCATTCTTCAAGCGCTGGCTTGAATCATAACTGGCGAATCGAGGGCTGTCTGTTAAACTTGGCACAGTACAATCCATTTATTTTACAAACTGCTCAGGGGTTCCCCAAGGAAGTAACCTTGACCCACTATTGTTCTTGATATTTTTGACCGACATATGCAATTCTGGAGATCGTTTGGTGTATGCTGATGACCTTAAGATTCACATCATTATTTGGAATATCGAGAATTGTTGGCAAATGCAGCGGATGATTAATCTTTTCGAAGACTGGTGCCTCAGGAATCACATGAGCATAATTTCCCAAAAATTCTTTGTTATTTCGTTCAACCGAAAAACCTCACCTGTTATATGGAACTATCAAATCTGTAATACCCTAGAGCGTGTAAATGCTGTGAAAGATCGCGGAGTTATGTGACTTTTCGAGATCATTATTCCAACATAACAGCGAAAGCAAATCGCAATCTTGGTTTCATCATGCGGACAACTAAAGAATTCACGGACCCTCACAGTTTACAATGGCTATATTATTCGCTTGTTCGTTCAACCCTCGAAATTACAAACGTAGTTTGGAGCCCTTACACCAATATATGGATTAACAAAATTGAAGCTATTCAGGCTAAATTTGCAAGATTAGCTCTCAGATTACTCTCTTGGAACAATGCAGCCAATATGCTGTCAAACAGGATTCGGTGCCAATTGCTCGGAATAGAATCTTTACGTAGCAGACGTGACTCCATACGAGCGTCATTTAAAAAAAAAGTTGTTTTTTCTCTATTTCGAAAAATCTCCTACACTACCACAGATTTCCATCTGGGAGAATAAGCTAAAACTAAGAATTTTGACATCGATTAATCGTCAACGTAAGTCTAGATGACGAATTCTTCTAAGAAAAAAAGATAACGTAATTTGTATGGATGTTTAAAAAAATGTAAGAATCGTCAAAGTATTCCCCTTTAAGAGCGTGATAATGGATGTTCCCAAACTAGTGACATTAGGTATCAATCGTTATATGTAATCACAAACCTTTCAGAGGTGAATATCTTCTTCAACGGCGGTGGAGAACAACAGTTTCCATAGTTATCATCCAGATCGAATTTCCTTTTCACCGACGAGCTGAGCGGACTAGGTCTAATTGGACACGGAGACATCGACCGTCGGGTAACAAACTTCCGCGTAGGTGACGGCGAGGTGGTGGGATATTGTAAACCAATACCACCACGACTAGAAGATAGATAGCATATAAAAGGGTACCATTATCAAACAGGCTTGTTTCAATTATGTACCTGGTGGGCGAAGGACTAGAGCAGTAGCTTGTTCCGATCGAGGGAAGCGCAACCTGCAACGGATTAATCAGGTCATCGTTGTTCTTGGCAGCTGACGAAAAGGACCAATTCTCGGTGACCAGTGTAAGATCTTCGTAGCTCTGGGACATTTGCATCGCAGAGTGGATTTCCCGTTCGTGGTTCACCTCACGGCTGTTGCTCAAATCTGCACACTCTTCCTGGCGCAGTTGCGATATTCGAGGCGTTAATCGCGGTCCCGGAGTACAACTGCCAGATCGACTGGGACTAGAACTGCCATTGGACATCACGGCCAACGGGCTAAAACTGGCCGAAAATCGACGCGTACGCGTAAATATGTTAGAAAAGGAAGTTGGAGGAGGATCCCTGGAAAAGAATCCAAATAAACAAAAATGAAACAAAAGGCCGGAATTTAGCACATACCTGTGAATGGATGAACCGGTAGTATGTAGATTGGAAGCACTGGAAGATGACAGCGATTGGAGATGATTGGGAGATTGATGTTGGTGTTGTAGGAACAAAGTATTGTTATTGTTGATGTTGTTGCTGCTGCCGTTGTTGTTGTTGTTACTGCTGTTAGAATGGATCTGTCGCAGCGAGGACGGCTGTTGTGTTGAACCCACAGCGGTACTGTCTTGTTGTGATTGTCCTTCGTCCATTGGCACTATAGGGTGATTTATTCCAACGGCCGACGATGGCAGCAGATTGTTGATTTGCGGAGCGCTGGAACATCGTTTCAGAGAATTTGGCGAATCCACATCCATCTTGGAATATTTCTTAATATTTCATTCGTGTTGATCAAGCTCAAAGATCAACAATATCAATTTAAAACACAACACTAATTAATATCCTTTCTAATCTTTCAGTGGGTGGTCACCGTACGGGGCAGAGCCCTAATTAATGGGCAAATTTTATACACAAAATACAAGCTTCAATACTTTTAATCATCCCACAAACTAGCACCCACTCAGCACTACATATCTTCTACGCTTTCAAACCCCATTTTACACGCATAAAACGCTTTTTATATGCGATTTTTCACACTTAAACACACCTCAATTTTGAATCTCAAATCAAACATGGAGAACTTTTTCACTCTCGAGACGGGTTCGCAGATATTCTGCTCAAAAAGCTTCTGCTATGTTGGTGCTGCTGCTGCTGGCAAGGGAGCGAGAAGCAAAAGATTTCAAATGTCGAACACTGTCGAACTGTCAAATTTGAAAACTGAATACAACCTGGCTTCAGAAGTAAACAAATACTAAAATTAACAGAAAATTTAGATTTTCTTGCAAAACCACACAACTAACCAGACTATTGAAATTTCACTGAAAAATTTAACTAAAATTACATTCGAAACTGATACGACACGATGGTGAAATTTCTCAGCAGAACATATTATTTTCCTCAATGAACGTAAATTTTGAACACACGATGTCCTCCCACCAGAGGCTGCTCAGGATTTGACCAAAGAGGCGCTTTCAGTTTTCCGCTTTTCCGCGATCAGCGCTCGCTTTGTTGACATTCGCACTTGACATACAACAAAGTCAACGAACTATCAGGGTCGAACTCAGCACAGAGTGGCAGCTGTCGAAATGAAAAACAAAAAAGGCCCCCGGAAAAGGCACAAACAAAATTACGAACGGAGCGCTCTACTCTGAGAAAAATTCTATCGTTATACCAACAGTTATACCGACAATTAAATCATGGTCAACATGACTATTGCATATAATGGTTACAATAACCATGAAAATTGACGAATTTACCACGTTCATGGCATTCTTGACTATGATAATGGTAACAAAGACTACACCGACATTATGGTAAACGTTAAATCAACTATTTTTAATGGTCGTTTTGACTACGATCATAGCCGCTTGAAAATCACTATACTGCCATAGTCACCCTTACACCCCGTTCGCACTACAACCTATATTACGTGATATAGAGTATCTTGATATCAAATGCCATGCTTGTTATTTCCAGTGAAAACTAGATGTATAGTTGCTGATATCAAGATACTCTATATCAAGTAATATAGGTTGTAGTGCGAACGGGGTGTTATACCTTGTTCATACTACAGCGTTGTAACATAATACAAGGCTATCTTGATGACATTTTCCTTGTTGATAATTTTCAAAACACCCTTGTATTATGTTACAAGTCTGTAGTCTGAACAAGGCATTACCCCCAATGATGATAAAATTGACTATCAAATTTGTCTCTGTGTAGGCTCTTCTGGTGCACTATTGCTCACATGGAATAAATCAGAATGGAACAATTAGGGCACCTCCAAACTTGATGGAGAACTGGTATAGATCTGAAGTGATCTAAATCCCTGCACCGCGGAGTTCTATATTGACTTTTATACCACATTCTGATCCAATTTTTTGCATCTTCCAAGAAGATTGATCCAAATGATGCATGTTTTGGATCGCTTTATTGCCTTGATTTATTTTTTGGTCGAATGGCAGGCAACAATGCTTTAGAAAAAAAAGGAGTCAGTTCTATCTCAAAGTCAAATATGGTAACTACTTCATCCGAGACGTCATCTTCTAATAAAACAGTTGTATCTAAAATAATTTCCATCTTTTTTTCCAACGAGTTCCCGGCGGTAAAGAATCTGATCTGTTTTGCTGTTCGTTTGAGCCAGCGACAGGCTTCCCGTATAATAGACCTCTTCCAGGCTTCTTATCGTCAGATTAAAATCTCAAATCGGTTCCGGAACATGGCGGATGCGTTTGGTGTTTAACTATACCTTTCATGGCATCTGTTAGTAATACTATCAACCAGGCGATTGTACGGATTCAAAAAGGCTTAAATGCTTGAGGTGGTTCATAAACAGTCAAAAAATAATCGATTAACAAAGCATCAACAATATCAGGGTTACAAGAATTAGGGAAATGACTTTACTTCAAGGAGCGGGCCAGTGTTAGCGAAACCGGAGTCTCCTAACCCGAGGTGACAAATATTTTCTACGAATATTATAGGTAGCCCGCATATGGTTCACACCGCCAAATATTAGTTCGCGAAATATCCAAGCGTGAAAATGAATACGGTTGAATGCTTTCCGACAAAACGTTATACAATCGAATTAACAGACGTGTGTAAATTCATATTTTCTTCATAATACTCTCAGGCATGTTCTGCGGGGTTTATGAGTTGAGACTTGGCATCTACAGATGAAAATGGTCACGGGTTACGTGGTTCGCGGTACAAATTAAATGGAGAGTAACGTCGTTAGTAAGTCGTCTCATCTCACACGTAGTTAGTCCATGAGCTCAGCAATAATAAGGATTATGCTGTATTTATTAGTCCAACAAAACATCCAGATTGTAACGGAAGGTTCTACGATTATACTAATGACTTGCTGTTCTCGAATCTGCTTTTTTGCGATGTAACCAATAGGTCGTTCTCCTCGTCTTAGGCATCCATTTCGTTTATGTGGAAGGTGGTCTGAGATTCAGAAATTGCCGACACAACGTTCCTCATGCTAGTCATGAAAATCTTTCCTACATCCATTAACTGCAGCATGATCAACGAATATTCATCCATCACTTCGCAGCCATTTAACACTCGACACAAACTTCCGCCGCTACCCTCCAGCTCGACAATCCGATTATTGACCAATTGAACCGATTCCAATTCCAAGATATGATCCAAAGAAAGCTACAAAAAGTAGCTATTGATGCAGCCTTTGCTTGTTTGTACTCTTAAAAGTACCAAGAGCGTTTTGGTATTATAGAATTGAACGTTAGATTACCGATGGTGAATTCTAGTTTTAAAAAATTCTCTCGAAAACACAATCGCACAGCTCGATTTATTTCCGTATAGATAGCTAAAACTGTTTTCGGTTTACAACAATGAAAAAAAGAAAGACGTCGTTTGCTTCTAAGTTAAGGTCAGTCTGTCTCTTAGAAGTCGTCCGAAAGTTTGGAATTTTTCAGCGAAAGTATATTTTGCTTGAAGTCTTGACCGATTTCTGAAGCCAAACTTTTCAATATTTGTCTTTTACTTTGTTCAAACCGAATATTTGTAACATAATACAAGGCTATCTTCATGAAGTTTTTCTTGTTGGTGCTTTTCATAACATCCTTGTATCATGTTACAACCCCGTAGTCTAAACAAAGCATAAGCAAATTACACTGCTATATTAAAGAACAGTTTTCATGAGGCGGAAGGATCAGAGGGCACCCAAGTAACCACGAGGCTGTAATAGGCTGCATATATAGGGCATATGTATTACGTCTAGTGCATCATTGAAGTTGGATTAAAGCTGAAAAGGGCCCCACTAAGATCGAACTAATGCTATATCTTTTGTAATGCCATAAAACATTGCTAAAGTAGCATTATTGCATTGGTAAAGCATCACTACATTCTTAAGCTAATCTAACGCTTCATTACTTGACAACTGTTGAATTGATGCGATCCCGCATTACCGATGTTGATTTTGGGTTGAATAAGTGCAATAATATAATGCTTGTGGTTACTTGGGCATCACAAAGGGCAATCCTTCTCCTCTTGTAATTTCATAAATTAATTTTCTAAATCCATCTTTGGAGGAAATTATATTCAGAAAGCGCTTCATACATCCGCCGAATCCATGACGTTGTATAATCTTCCGAAAAATATTTTGAAATTTCACTCTGAAGTGTCTATCGTTTGCTGTAGCTTATAAGCTTGATCAAGACGGCATAGCAGTTAATCAAAGCTGTGGTAGTAATACATCCTAGTAGTGGTTGAATGATACTAATCATACTCTTAAAAGAATTCAGATAATAAAACACACTGCGGATAGCACTATAAAGTAACTTTACATCAACTTAAGAGGTTGCGTAAGTAAGCTCAATACTGTACCATCTTCTGTCCGTTTACCAAAAAACCCTTCTGCAAAAAAAAAATCCGATTAAGGAGACGTGCCTACTTTTAAACATTAACAATTCTAAAAAATCTGCTGTGAATGAATCCTATCGTTGTCTGTTGGCACACTTTATTAACCAAACTGTCTCTTAAGCCTCAATGAAGCATTATAAATTATCATGGATGTAGGCCGTCGTACCCGAAACCCGGATGTCACTTTCGAAGATGACAAAGATCCATGCTGCATGATAGTGTCGAGCAATTTTTGGTTGTTGTTAGTGCTAGTGACTTGAAGTTGGAGCTTATTAACCCTCTGGTTAATGTTCAGAGTTTTGAATGGATCCAGTTCACAGCAGGACAGCATACCAAACACTCATGGTGAGTAATCTGCTTCCAGTGAAATTCAAATCAGTTGTAATTACAGGACTTGAACAGGCGTTTGAAGAAAGCGAATTTAAACTAGGCAGTGCCGTTTAGAAAGGTTGTCTTATTGGTCTGTAACAGGAGCATGGTATAAGTCAAATTTAAACTGTTCCATGGTCAATTTCTACCTAAAATCGTCTCTCCACTTGAATCATACGCTGAAGTTTCCGTCTAATTCATACAGGTAGTCTGATTTGATATTGCCACTGTAAATCTACTCCTCGTTTTTAATATTTATCAGATGTCCAGTACGTTGCTTCTTGTTGTACTATCGTAAAACGTGAACCGGTTGCTCCAAAGTATCCTTCACGGAGAAAAAAGTATGGTATAAACAACCATATTTTAGGTTGCATTAACCAAATTTCCATATTGAAAAATACACAAAGATATTTTTGGTTTGCTTTGACAAACCAAAATGCTTGGAATGAACTAATAATTTAGTTTGTTTATGTTCCGGAGTTCAACTTCAATTTAACCAACATTTGTTTGAAAAAATCATAATATAGGTTGTTCAATTTTGACAGCTGATTAATTTTAGGTAAATTCAAACAAATTTCAAAGCTTGTTCCAACCAAAATTTAGCTTAAAAGAAACATACTCGTTGTTTGAAATAAATATCGAATCGATAATTGAAACGAACGATATTGTTTGAAATAACCAATTAATTTGTTGAAATCAAATGAAAACCTTTACTGCAGCTCCCGTATTATTTTTTTCTTTTTCATGTTTCTATTTCTCCAGGTAAACGCAAAACTATCCTATGTATAGGAGATACTATAGGGCATGGACAGCTATGCGTTCACTGGCAATTAAGATCTTATAGCAGATAAAAAAAAGTTCCCTTATGCTCTCCCGGTTGTACGGCATTTTATTGTTTTCCTGTAAAAATTATAACAATTATAATCTTTAACAATACATTTACGTTTTGTAATAATTACATAGGCGTACATATGCACTTTTATTTACATGATGTAAATTAATGAGCTCTGAATCACAGGATTCAATATTGTCTACCAACACAGTTGTAGTTTTTGTAATTAATTCGTAGGACTGAAAGTGTTCGTAGAACTTTACAATGTGGTACTTCTCACATAGAATCAATAATTTACTGTCATTGCTGAAAATGTTAAAAAATGCATAGTTAGTCTTGGGTTCTGTAAACTTATAAAATGAAATCTATTTAATTATCTAATAGCAAGCAAAATGATGCCCAGTGAAGCTTAAAGCATTTCCAACTTGAAATATACTTGTTGCAGTCAAAACTGGAACATTGAACTGGTGGTATTGATTGTACTTTCATTCATTACGTTAAACATAACGTCGAAAGTAGTGCGTTGTATAGTGCATCAGATTCACTATAAAGTGCACTACTGCCTGATTCTGATGCTGGTCAGAAAATTGATTGTCGCCTGTTCAATTTTCCAGTTTTCAGCTGTATCCAGTATAGGTCCTAAACAGTGCCGGAGATCGAACTTACCGCCTTCGGTTTGGTAATACTGTGCCATGGAAACAATCTTTCAGCAGCAGCAAAACATAACCCTAGTTTCAGAAAAGAAAACTAAAACACTCCCGGACATTCTACTCGTATCGTTCTTTTTAATTTGAATTTCTCTGACCATTATTGATAATTTGTTATTCTTAACTTTTTGTGTTTCGGTAAGAAATATACAATTTCTACTAAGCACTAAGCACTCAAATTCACTAATTTTTCACCATAAATTTCCACGCGCGAACAGCCGACAGACAACAAAATCACAGCGCGGCGAGCAAAACAAAGCAAACGAGTGAACGTTGCTGACATATAGCGAATTCGTTTTTTATTAAGTTCTAACCTGGATCGGGTATCAATATTGGGACGGCTTGTTGTGTGTTGTAATCTAAGATCACAATTTAATCAGTTAAAAAAAAAACCATGTCCAATAATATAATTTTTGGTTAAAACAAACCTTTTGAAGGTTGAAAATAACTAGTCTTGTAGTTTCCATCAACTAATATTCAATTTGAAACAATGTTATTATATGAGTAGAAATCACTTGAAAAAAGGGTTTGCTTCAACTACAATCGCGAGTTTGAAGCAAACAAATATCAACTTCAACTCTAACAGAACCATAGTTTGAATTCCAACCATATTTTTGGTTGTTTCAAAGTAGACTCATTTTTCTCCGTGTCTCTCCCCCGCGCTCCCCCCCCCCTCTTTCCTTTTTTTTTTTTTTTTTTTTTCTTCCCACCACTTTTTTTTTGGATAGTTTTTTTTTTCTTAAACTCTACTTAAAGAAGCCCACAAAAACAAAAAAAAAAACAAAAGAAGAAAAAACATACTTACCATTTGCCGTTACTTTTGCCTTCGTGATGCTAATCTGCGATTACGCTATGTTTTTTTTAAATTTAATTCCTAATATTCTACTGAGCACTATTTTTTTACGATCGCTTTTTGAAACTACAAAAGTTTTCAAGATGAGACTACTATATGTTGTAATCAACAAAAATTTTAAGTCGAAGTGCCGAATTAAATTCATGAAAAGATTGAAATTCAGTTCACAGAATTACAAATTTAAAGTTTTTCTACACTTCCGTTTCAACTGGCCAGTTGTCGGAATCAATAAACGATCTCATTAAAATAAAATAACAAATAAAATTAGATACTGAGTACACACTCAGAAAATTTTACAGTATTCGGTATTTTTTTTACCAAACTTTCAACAGCTGAACGTTTGGTAATCCGATTTACCGGATTTCGGTGACATTTTACAGTATTCCGGTAAAAAAATTACCGGAACTTGTCAAATTTTACCGAAATCCGATAATTTGGATAACTGAACGTTCAGCTGTTGAAAGTTCGGTAAAAAATTACCGAATACTGAAAATTTTCAATGTTGACTCACATTTTGATAAATGACCTAGTTAATCAGAAATGAGCAACTTTATAGCTACTCTAAGAGCATCATTAACGGTGGGGTATAGAAGCCCGTTTAGCAGCGCTATATCATCACTCACCACCGTACCGGTCGCTGCTAAACGCGCTATAGCTGCTAAACGCGGTATACCAAACTAGCAGCGAGGCTTTCGGGAAGAGTCGGGTGCTCAAATTTAGCAGCCCGATAGCAGCGCGTGAAGCGGTTGGTATTTGGTAAAGTCACACAGAGAGAAATTTGATAGTCAATTATACCATTATTGGGGGTTATGATGACTATTGCAGTAAAGTGATTTTGAACCGACTATGATCATGGTCAAAACAACCATTAAAAATAGTTGATCCAACATTTGCCATAATGTCGGAATAGTCCTTGTTATCATGATCATAGTCAGAAATGCCATGAACGCGATGAATTCGAGCATTTTCATGGTTATTGTAACCATTATATGCGATAATCATCCTGACCATGATTTAATTGTCGGTACAACGATTAATTTTTTCTCAGAGTAATCACCGTCCACCCGTTTGTTGTGTTTTTTTATCGTGCGTTTTATTTCGTGCGACGTGAAAAATAAAAATGGCTGTAAATATCTTGATGTCGGAGCGCTATCGGTGAAAAATAATAGTTTGATGGTGTTTTCGAGCAAATTCTAGCCTGAAACTTGGTGCCGTAGGTGGACATTTATGTTGCGGATCCCTGAGTGATGGAATTTTGCAATTTTGATTCAAGAAAAGCGGAGTTTTTCTAAGTGTGTGTGTGTGTGTGTGTGTGTGTGTGTGTGTGTGTGTGTGTGTGTGTGTGTGTGTGTGTGTGTGTGTGTGTGTGTGAGAGAGAGAGAGAGAGAGAGAGAGAGAGAGAGAGAGAGAGAGAGAGAGAGAGAGAGAGAAAAGAGATAAATAAAGTGGAGGGGAGATGGGTGTGTGGTTTTACTCCTCTTCTCCCTTTATGTTCCACAGATGCTCAATAAAATCTGCTTGCAATCGGAATGAGCAGCTGTCTTGTGTACTTGCTCGTACCGTTCAAGAAAAGCCGTGAAGTCGGTACATTTTGGACCCATTTGCACATAGTCTTTTTCAACGTCGGCCGGACCATCTCTCTCATCTTCTACAATCATGTTGTGCAGAATAATGCACGAACGCATGATAGTGGCCAGATCATCTTTTTTCCAGAGTCTAGCTGGATTTTTTTAGAATGGCAAAACGTGCCATTCCTAAAGCACGTTCGACATCTTTCCGGGCTGCTCCTTGTTGAATTGCAAAATGCTGCGGAGAACGTAAAAACAGTCTAATTATATTTATTTAACTGATTTTGGGATTTTCTTAGAATTATTGATATTTAGAAAATTAGAAAATCAGCTCTATTCCTGTTTTCAAACGAATCGCAGAATTACATTACCGTTTCCGTACGAATTCTATCTTCTTGTTAAGACTCAAATCGTATTAATGAATATCCGAAAAAATCATTTTTTTTCTCAGAAACATCATTTCAGATCGCAAAATGTTCGCGTGGGTTTGTGAAAAATAGCAACAGGAATAAACGGACGAGATCTTTTTGCCTTCTAAAATGATGCGTCGGAGAAAACTGCTTTTGAATTATTCGGAAATGCATCAATGCGAATTGAGCCATAAGGTTTTGTACGAAAATGAGAATGCAAAAATTTGATTTGTACGAACTTATCCGACTGGTTCGTAAACGGAAAGAGAGGTAAAATACACCGGGGCAAGTCGAAATGGTGGGGCATGTTGAAATGGGTATGCTATCTGTAAGCAGAACTGAGTTATAAATGAATATGTGTTCAAATTTGTATTTTGCGATGGTGTACAGTGCTTACCTACCCATTTCAATTTGCCCCACCGTATTAACTTGCCTCGGTGTACCTTAAATATTAATTTTGAAAAAAAAAACGAATAATAGGGTATTATAGGGGTATGTGGATTATAACATTGTTCGATAGTAAATATAATAATATACCGGCATTTAATTTATTTTTTAATTTTGACAAGCGAAACTATTGAAAAAAACAATTTCAAAAAATAATGATTGCAAGACAACACCATCCTATTTCACCATGAAACACGCTACAAAAAACAGACTACCTAAACCAACGAACCAACCATTGATTTTTAGCATACATAAGTTGACATATATGTCATAATGGGAGCCCCCGTTACTGAAAATTAAATGCTGTCACTTTGTATAAATGTCACTTTGTGAAACTGCAACTCAGTTTGTGAAAATAAAAATGATTAGATTTTTCTTGTTTAAAAATCGAGAAAAAATAGTTGAGATTCATAAAAAATATTTTTGTGCTAGGAAAAATGCCCATCATCGATACAGATGGAAAAAACCATGTTTTTTTTTTAATTAAAACCCCCTATTTTCTTACTTCTACATTCTTTATTCTTACATTTAATTCAACCTACCTCTTTTTTTAAAAACGTCCCCCCCCCTTCATATCCTCGTTTCACGAATGCATTCCGTTTCAGGTAGCATTGCGTGAGTCTGGACCAGCATCTAGCTAACCAATTCAAGTTCATCGTCACTGGAATCCGAGAATAACACAGAAAACTTCTCCATTTCTTCTTTTCGACTTTCACTTGAAGGCGACGATGTTGATGACGTTCAAGAACCAATGTTGTCAAAATGTTTACTTCTACTCTGAAAAAAATTCTATCGTTATACCGACAATTATATCACGGTCAGGATGACTATCGCATGTAATGGTTACAATAACCATGAAAATGGTCGAATTCACCACGTTCATGGAATTCTTGACTATGATCATGGTAACAAGGACTATTACAACATTATGGCAAATGTTGGATCAACTATTTTTAATGGTCGTTTTGAACATGATCATAGTCGGTTCAAATTCAATTTACTGCAATAGTCATCCCAAATGGTAAACTTGACTATCAAATTTGTCTCTGTGTACCTTTCTACCGGTACGGAATAGGGTAACTAAATTGATCACCGCTATAGCAACGACCGATGTGGAGAAGGGTGGCTAAACTAAAATAAGAGCGCTGCAGCGCTTCTGAAATAGCAGCGCAACTGTTGCTCACCGTTAATGATGCTCTAATTAGGGTAGTTCCACTTTTAAGAGAACTGAGTCGTTTTCTATCAGTTTTGAAAAAATACAAACAAGCATGACTGAGTAATGTTCACTCTAATTTTGACAGGTGACCTAGTTAAACAAAAATGAGTAACCCTTCAGTTACTCTAACTAGGGTAGTTCCACTTTTAACGAAACTGAGCCGTTTTTTACTCAGTTCTGAATAATTACAAACGAGCGTGTATAAAAAATTACGTTTCGTCGGACCGGGTTGCCATTTACCTTTTTGCAGTTAAAACAAAGTAAATAGATTCCTCATTCTGATCCAAAATTCGAAGATCAAATTTTTTGAAACCCATGAATTTTGGATCAAAATATCCATCAGGATTGCAGATGACCTTATGCGCGGTATATGGAACTCCTTGCTTGAAGTGCGCGGAATTCGGCAAACTCATGTATTGAACCATTTATACATTTTTTATGTAACAGTTTTATAAAGCAACGTAAATCATATTTTTGCTTCATAGTGTACATTATACACAACGTTGCCAATATTTTTTTTTTTAAACTGGAAGAATGCAAAAAAAAACTGGAAAAAACTGGATCCTAAATATATCAAGAAATAGCCTACGCAATGAAAAACCATTTGTCGCATATTACAATTTATATGTTGTATGTAAGATATATTGTTACAGGTAAAGTTAGAGGTCATAAGCGAGTTTATTATTCTTATTGATTCTGTTTCCTGCAACCAAGTGCAAATATCTAGAACTAGATTTTAAAGAAAAATGCCACAACCGTGCCAAAGTGAATTTTGATTCGGTGTGCAGGCCTAGTTTGTAAATTAATCGGTGCAAGAAGAGTGTATTAGACACAGATATCATGTTACTACCGGAATGAGGTTTTCCGACGCATAATAGGGTTAAATGACAAATTAACGTCGGCGACGGCCGGGTTGATGTGGACGAGTGCCGACGGCAGCAGCTGCGGGTCCAGCGGGACTGGGCTATAGCCAAATAAACTTCAAAAATCAGCATTTGACATTTTGTTATCAAAATCAGTAAGGGGCATGTATAGGGCATATAAGGTTCGTGGAGGAGTGAAAAATTGTTAAATTGTACGAAATTGAGTCGTAATGCCATACAAACTGAGTCAAATATTTGGCACAATGGGGTGCACAGTAAGCTACATCACAATAATATATAAAGCGTTAAAATATTATTTGATTTATGTATTGCGCAATTAAATATGCCAACCGAAATCTGATCGAAAGCCCCCTCCAGATTTATTTACATTTGAAATGTCAGCCCAGTAACCGAGCAGCATCCGCTAACTGGGCTGTGCACTTAGCCCAGTTTGCGAACGGTTACTGTATATATTTATTTGTTCACCTGGTCAATATTTAAACTTTACAAATATAACTTAACCCAAATAACAATAACAAATATTCACTGTTCTTTGGTCTCTCTTCTAACCGACTCGTACATTTGATAATTATACTTGGCTTTTATGTGTTGATTTATTTTAAGTTTTCCTGATTTTTCTTGATTGAAAGTAACCAAATTGTTGGCTGCAAAAATTCCCTTCATCATGTTTGTCCCAAACCTGTTTCAAATTTTAGTTTTGTTTATATTGTAAACGAAAAAAAAACTCTTTTCACCGTCGCAGATGAATGAGGAAGAATTAATAAATTTGGTATCAAATTCCGTAGATTCGGAGAAGCAAATGAAATGTCAAATCTTTTCAATGCTAAAACCTTTCCCCAAAACAACGTGGCATTATTTTCATGCTTCAAATGATCAAAGTCGATGTTTCTAAGTTCCCGGAATTCATTATCAATATCTTGATACTTATCATCTTTGTTTTCCCAACTAATCTGTTTCCCTCTTGTTCACACTTCTTTAATTCAAATGGTTCACTATCGTGCGTCGATAAAACTTCAAAAAGCTGCAGTTAACAGATAGAGAAAGTTGATTTATAAACGCTAAAAAACAGAAGCCTTTTAAGGGGATAGGAATCTTTCCACATTTAAAAAAAAATATCCTACAATTAATGGGTAAAGCAAACAGGGTTGTGAAAAAAAAACTGGAAAAAACTGGACAAAAGTCAGCTGGACGATTTGAAAATTTAACTGTTTGACTGGATTCCGTAAAAAAAACTTGAAGAATCCAGTTTATACTGGAACATTGGCATCCCTGATTATACCTAATCAAATGACGATCGAAGAAATAAAAATCGTTGTGATTTTTTTTTTATAACGGGTTTCAACTTACAGCATCACTAACCTCACGGTAATAGGGTAGTAATCAGTGTAAAAATTGTACATATTAGAGGGGCACGTAATTAACTTTAATTCCGACGCAGGCAAAAAAAAAGTAAATTATAACTTTGAGTAGGATAACTGTTCCCATATTTAAGAACCAGTCACCGGCTGAAAGTCTCTAAAATAAAGCTAATCAATCAATCTGTTCTCATATTAATCCTACGCTGAATCAATAGATTGAAGAGTAAATTGATTGGTTTATTTCCGTAATCATGTTTGATTGTGCTTTGTTCAGACTACAGTTATTTTTTTTTTTTTATCAGTTCGTTTATTTATTAGGCTCAGGCGTGTGTAACACTTTGCGGAGCCGATATTCAATATTTTAGTTAACAATTTTTCTTTTTCGATTTTAGTAAACTGGGGTGCCAATTACTCGTGGCTAGATCGAGGTTAATGGGTCACATTATTGTTTGGAAGGGGCTAGGCAGGTAACTTATTTCAGGTATTTGTTGCTGCTCTTGGTTGCCACATCTACCAGATCCTCGGTCCCTGTAGTCCCTTACAGGAACTAAGCTGCAGATGGGTGACCACAGCTTGCTGGGCAGGTACAAGTAGCACGGAAACAAAAGGATAATATAACTGGGACACAATGGCAGGGAATTTACTAGAGTGAAAGGAGGGGGTGATGACATTACACTCTTAGATCAGACAAACAAAGAAATTCGTAAATCGCTTGCATGTAGATCACGCATTCCCAAAACATCTCTTACTTCGCGGAAGGGTAGTCTATCTCGGGCCACAAGGGTATCCAATAGTCGTGCTCTGGAGGCATCATTATCCGGGCAATGCCAAACTGCGTGAGCGATGTCATCATAACCGGTTCCGCACCTACATACATTGCTATCGACGAGGTTAATTCTGTAGAGATGTGCGTCTAGCGAGTAGTGGTTGGACATAAGTCTTGACATCACACGAATGAAACCGCGACTTACATCCAGAACTTTGAACCGCGATCTCGACGAAACATTAGGAATAATGGAATGTAACTACCGCCCAAGAGGATTACTTCTCCAATCGTTTTGTCAACTTTGAAGAGAACTCTGACGTACTAATGGGAAAAATTCATAGTGTGAAATTCTTCTTTCAAAAATCTCGCCTTCTTGTGTGCCCACCTTTGCTAGACAGTCTGCCTTCTCATTGCCTGGAATTGAGCAATGTGAGGGGACCCATGCAAAGGTAATTCTAAATGATCTTTCGACCAACGCACACATCTGCTTCCTTATTTTTGAAAGAAAGTAAGATGAGTGCTTAACTGTTTTCATCAACTGGAGGGCCTCAATAGAACTGAGACTATCCGAGAAGATGAAATAATGGTCTATGGGCATGTCGGAAATTTTCCCCAATGCGAAATTGATTGCTGCCAGCTCAGCAACATATACGGAACAAGGTTCCTGAAGTTTCCGGAAGGCAGATGAGAATTCATTGTAAACACCGAAACCAGTGGATCCATCAATGCGCGACCCATCAGTGATAATTCTTCTATTGCAATTGACATGTTGGTACTTTTCGATGAAAATATGGGGAATCGAGCATTTCTTCGAAGTTTTCAATCACAAGGTTGTTACTGATTCCACACTTGATCGTATTCTAGATGAGAGCTCCCAGAAGCGGTACTGTAAGGGTTTTACTCCTGCCAGAACCTCCAGGCTCATATTATGCGTTGAATGCATACAGCCAAGGGCAATACGTAGACAACGATATTGAATGCGTTCCAATTTGATGAGGTGGCCGAGAGGAAACAAAAAGAGCCATATTCGAGAACTGAAAGAGTAGTTGTTTTATAGAGTTTAATAAGGTCTTCCGGGTGAGCACCCCAACATGTCCCGGATATTGATCTTAGAAAATTGATCCTTTGTTGACATTTCTGTTTTAAATACGCAAAGTGATTACTCCAAGTGCATTTTGAATCAAACATGACTCCAAGGTATTTAAAGGTCAAAGATTGGGTAATGTCTCTTCCCAACAGCTTGAGACGCAGTTGGGCTGGGAACCGCTTTCTAGTAAACACTACCAATTCGGTTTTATGCGGTGAAAACTCGATCCCCAAATTTCTGGCCCAGATGGACAGATTATCTAGGCAATTTTGCAAGATTTCTGCACGTGGACCTCTAAAGGAGATCACACCATCGTCTGCAAGTTGTCTTAGCGTGCATCTATTTTCCAAGCAGTTATCAATATCTTTAACATAAAAATTATAAAGCAAGGGACTTAAACATGAGCCTTGGGGTAAGCCCATGTAGCTAATTCTGGAAGTTGTCAGTTGACCTAGATTAAAGGTCATTTGTTTTTCTGACAGTAAATTATACAAAAAGTTGTTTAAAATTCCTGGTAATCCACTACTGTGCAGACTATCTGCCAGTATATCGATGGAAACTGAATCAAATGCGCCCTTAATATCCAGAAATACTGAAGCCAATTGCTTACTACAGAGTTATAACATGATACTATCTGGTTGACATTTTTCTTATTGATACTTTTTAAAACAACCTGTATCATGTTAAAACTCTCTGTACATCTTCCATGTAATTAACACTGTACTTATTTTCAATTCCATTAACTACAGTCGAAAATTTGTAATTTAAGTACACTGATAACATATTCAGTACCATTACTTACATTTGCAGTACGTTTAAGTACGTTCAGCAACAAAATTTACAATACTACCATACTACTTTAAAACTCATTGTTACGGTATTAAATAAATTGAGTACTTTTGCTTGTAATTTAAATCCAATGCGCCAATAAAGGCTTTTTTGTATGGTGGTTCAAAGTTGCGTACACTAACACTCTTATGAAACACAAATAATCCGATGGATGTTCAAGTTTAGATTCCCCTCTTGTTATTCATCCAATCTATCCTTTATTACGCATTTAAGATGATTTTAACAACCTGATTTACAAAATCACTATCGATCAAATTGCTAATTCACAATTCAGTGTACACTTTTGTTGCTGTATAATCACGTTAACCTAATTAAAGTTCTAGTTACTCTTTACACATCTGAGCTGTCATCACGGCTAGCGGTTCCAGCTCCTTCGCCGACATCAGATCGAATTCCTGAATAAAATAGTAGAAATGCTTGTAGCACGTATTTACGTGAGCCTCCTATAAGAGAGCAAAACAAACATTAGCATCACCACTCAAGAAGAGCATGCAAGTAGTTCTTCGAGGTCAACACCTCTGAAGGCACTTACCGCTCCAATACTGACGATTCGATCGAAGTGATGTATATAGACATGCACAAAAACGCGAAACAATCTAGCCAGAATCTTCTTGCACAGAGTCGGAAAAGACTTCGGAAATGGCACATCGGTCGACACGGGGAAGAGCGCTTCGTTGTTAATTTGATTTTCTACCCAATCCATCAGGTGTTCAACGTATCGAGGGGCAGGGAGCTGTGTTGGTTTTTTAAACAGCTCCCCATCCGCCCATAGATACTCGTATTTGGAGCCGCCGCTCATGGTCGGACAGGTAGTTTCATTACAGTACTCCGATATGGTACCATAAATTAGATTGATTCGATTGAAAAAGTCTACTACATGCACCGCAAGCCAATCATTCATGTTTTCTCCGGGAGGCAGCTTCACCACATCTCTCAAATTTATACCGGACTGCAGACTAGCATGAGCTTGCTTGTGTAATGAATAACGGATAGTTCCTTGAGTGAATCTCTTCTTGGGACGAAATGTCTACAAAGGAAGTATTGATAGTATCGGGAATTTAGGATGTTGAAACAGAGATGACTCACCTTTTCCCGCTGGAAGAACTCCAGAAAACCGTTGAGTGCCATGATCTTTGGGATTTTCCTTTGCGAGGTAGCAATTTTCCTGAAGTGATCGACCTCCTCCGCGCCATACATGTAGCTCATCCTTATTTGGTTCCCATTTTGCTCCTTCCAGAAACGGTGATGATGACGCCAAATGGAGTGTCTTGCTAGAATGAAAGGCTTTATCTCGCCCCACCTAAAAACAACAAAAATTCCCCCCCCACACCCCAAAAAACCCCCCCCCCAAACACGCCACCCCCCCCTTTTCCCCCCCCCGCCAACCCCCCAACCCACAAAACCCCCTTTTTTTTAAATTCCCAACTCATTTTTTTTCATAATATCCATTTTCTTCCCGCACATATTTTTTAACACCCGTCACTTAATACACAGGTTCGTTTCCAATGAGACTGATATGCAGGGATGCCACATATACAGATTTATCTGTAATCATACAGATTTTTTGCAGTTTTTGGACACAGAATTCTGTATATACAGATTACAGATTTTTTTAAAAAATACAGATTTTACAGATTTTTGAAAAATCCTCCCTTGCGTTGCATTTTTTTAATGTGTAAATATCCATATTCGGAAATCTCAATGACCCGCGTACAGAGTTTGTCAGCTGTTTATCAACCGGAAAAATGGCTGCTTCGAATGCATCAATCAAATTAATCTCGGTGGACAAGATCCATTTCAATTCTGTGTTCGAACTTCATAAGCATCGGTTAAGTCCCCTTTGGTGGATAGCATCAATCTTTACAATCAACAGGGGTGTTCTTGTATGTCCATACTACGGAATAACTTGATAAACCCACAAGAAATTATGCAACCGCAGGTCCGCAATGATAACAGGGGGATGGACAATTTGCAGTAGTCAATCCAAGTAACCTCGGTGGACAGGATTCATCTCAAAAATTAGCTGGTATTGGCTATTTCTTTTCATATCTGATTCGAATACTTTGATTCTATGGTTTGATGTTCAACCATGTTATTGCATTGGTAGCGATCAATGCACAAATTAAATTTATATTCTTATTCCACAGAGTTAGGGTAGTTTTTTTTATTTAGTTGAAACAATAAAAATTAAACCAACGAACTGATTTGAATAAAGATATATTTTGCTTCAAGCGGAGCCCTGCGTCATTCGAAATATTTTTAAGAATTGATTCTATTGAAAATGTCATTATCTACCATAAGAAAATATTTAGTTGATTTACCACAGGGTGTTGTTTTCAGTGTGTATTATGAGATTCTTGGAACTTTTAAAAGTTCTGAAAAAATCACAGTCATTCGGTGGAAAATTGTCCTTTCACCATCTATACGTAATGCTGTTTTTTTTTTCATTGATCTTTTCGTAAAATGTATCGATTTCACAGGAGAATGTGTAAAGTTTTCGTTTGCAGATCAACTTCCGTATTTTGTTCACAGAATTCTGTGATCTCTACACACCGAATCCTAATTTTGATATTAAGAAAAAAAAATAACGGCTTTGATCAGTATATTAGAATTTTTACTGAATGATCTGTAAAATTTCTTCAATTTATAGATATCCGTCAAAGAACTGCAAGTTTTCAGCAAATCGTTTTAAAATATTTCTGAATATTTGTATTCATTTCACAGATGTACTTTGTAAAGGAATGAACTCTCATTGAAAATTCGCAATTTAGTGAGCGCTTTACCGATTTTCAGTAAAACCATAATAAATACTGACGCTACATGTGACAATCACTGGAATTCAGTAATCTTTACTGAACGCGAGTGTGTAAATCACACCTGTCAAACCTCTGCCATTTTCGCGTGCTCAAGCGGTGGCAGCTGATCAAAATATTTTTTTAAATTTTTTCCATTGATTTTCTGAACGAGTAAAAGGCATCCCAGGTATCATTGCCAAAACCATCCTGCTTGATCAAGTTTTATTAAGGTTTTATCAAAGCCAGTAAAAATCAATTCGGTTTTATTATGACACCAAGAGCTGCCAATAGGTTTCATATTTTTGTCAGGTTTATTGGAACCTACACAGCTTGTTTAAAACTATCTTAAAACCTCGTTATATCAAATTCCTTTTACTCCTATCAAAGGTGTTATTTTGGCTTTATGAACTCATAAAATGCTGTTTTGAAATGCCGTTTTAGAACTCATTCATATTATCTTTATTATTGTGGTCAGTTGAAAAAGCATTTTAAAACCATTTTGCATCCAGTAAATGCATTAAACGGCAAATTGGCATTGAGGGAAGCCACCAAATAACCAAATAGTTTTAAAGTAGTCATTGCGAAGATAATTTGACTTTATGCCAGAATTGTGATTTTTTTCCAATCCAATCGCCATATTGAAATATACGAAATAATTTAAATAGGGAAAAATAAATGCACCAAATTCTAAATGTAATCCAAATGAACTGTAGATCGGAGACCAATTTCTGCTTTTTTTTAGATAACTATGTTGAATTTAATCAATTTGCAAGAAATTCAAGATTAATTTATCGAATAGATTTGTATTAATTTTGTGTTTGTTGTTGTGAACTCGCATAATTTCCGAGGCGCATTAGTTTTCGGCTCTTATCGTGCCAATATTCACCACAAAATTAAATGCGTATATGATTTGGAGCATGATACGCTGTAAAAAAACTCAATTTGCTTTGGATGTTTTGCTATCGTACAAAATTTCCCGCATCACTTGACCTTGTTTCTTCGATATTATTTACTGCTAAATGAATCAGAAGAGCAGAGAATCTAACAACGTAGAACAACAAAAACCAACCACGATATCACAGTGAAGTTTGACAGCTGTGGCCATTTGGCCGCATGCTGGTTTTCATGGCAGCCAAAAGGTTCTCAAGTGGTCATAGCATCTATCACTAGAATATATTCAAAATCTTTATGGTTTTATAAAGGTTTTATTAACTTGTTTTCACAACCGTCTATAGAGTGGGCCCCTTTGTACACATTTTGGCTTTAAAGAAGCATAGAGGAGGTGTTGGTAGACAAAACAGTTTTTAATGTAGTTTTATAAACAAAGCCAGGAGGAATGCTATACGGCTGGAATAAAACTAAAATTGTTACTTGGGATCAGACTTATTTGCTAGCGTTCAATCGTAGGCAGCAACAGCTGTCAATGATCCTCAACCAACTCCTAAGTGCATCGGAAGCCATGACGTCGTTCACTGTATTAATGGTGTCAACAAAACTGTCTGCGTCGATGAGCCATTCATGTATATCCTCATAATCCAAACCTTGCAGCTATGATTTTGGAGTCCTGAGACCAGCTATCTTCAGGCGCTTGAGAATACAACTCATCTTTCACAGGAATCTTTTATGAGAAAAATGATTATTTAAAAAAAAAAAAACCACCCGCTTTATGCGTTTAAAAGAGCAAGAAAAAACAAAATTTTAAATTGATGATTATGTAAATTTAACCGAAATTCAGTATTGATTAATATTCAGTAATTTTTGGTAGCTATCGTGCTTCTAATTTCACAGTTTTTTACTTCGCTCAAAAATATCGACACGTTGTTTTCACGTGAAATTTCACTTAACTTCCACCTGAACACGTAACCAAATCTTCAGTGAAATCAGGTGAACATTACGTGTCCAGTGAATTGTACGAGAAAAATCACGTAACATTTATGTGATTTTCACGTAGAATGTGAATTTACGCGGAAGTCACGTACAGTACTGGCAGAAATAAAGTGCTCACCAGCTAAAAAATGATTAGCCATTATTATACCAATTTTGTATTGATGCAAAAATATAAAGTCTATTCGACCAAAATGCAGCTTTTGTATAGCATTATCATTCTGTTTATTCAAAATCATGATTAAGTTTGTATAGCTTAGTTTCTGATGTATCATATGCATGTGAATGTTTTTCCGCCTGGCAGAAAAAAAGTGCTCAAAACCGACATATAATTTTCTTGAGTGCATCTTGCATGGCATTGCCTACCAAACTGTCACAGCACATTCAGCCTATCAGAAGGTGTCGAGCACTGTTTGTTTTGGTTCTGTTCGCGCCGGTTCGGATTTCGTTTGAATGTTGAAAATGGATTCGAAACAAATTAACTTATCCGTACGAAAATTAATTGTGAGGGACTGTCAACAGCAAATATCTATGCGTAAAATTGCCGTCAGATATGGAGTGAGTTATTCTGGTGTTCGCAAAGTTTGGAAAAAGTTTCAGGAAACCGGATCAGCAGCTGATAGATATGGACGCGGGTGGAAGCGACTCACGAGTCCTCGTGAAGACACCAGAATTATTCGTGAAACCAGGAAAAATCCAACAGTTACGAGCCGAGTGATAAAGGAAAATCTGCAGCTGAGTATTTCAGAACGCACTGTGTGCTCCAGGCTTCAGGATGCAGGTTTAAGGAGCAAATTGGCAGTACGTCGCCCATTGATGCAAAAGAGAAATAGAGTTAAACGGCTAGAGTTCGCTAAAAAATACGCCGAGAAACCAGTTGCGTTCTGGAAACAAGTTTTATGGTCTGATGAGTGCAAGTTTGATCTATTTGGAATGAAAGGGCGTTCTAAAGTGTGGGTTAAACCTGGCGAACGACTTTTGGACCGGAATGTGCAAAAAACCGTAAAACATGGAGGAGGAAGCATAATGGTGTGGGGGTGTTTTGCTTGGTCTGGAACTGGTAATTTGACTCAAATCGATGGTATAATGACGGCTGATAGGTACATAGACATTATTAATGAAAACTTGGAGGAGTCTTTGTTGAAAGTTGGACTGGAAGACAAGTTTATCTTTCAACAAGATAATGATCCGAAGCACACGGCCCGTAAAACCATGACGTTTTTCCATGGATGTCGCATAAAACTTCTTGAATGGCCACCGCAATCACCAGACTTGAACCCAATTGAAAATCTATGGTCAATTCTCGATCAGCAAGTTGACAAAGGAGAGGTAACAAACAAAAAAAAAGCTCTTCGAAGCCCTCGAGTGCGCCTGGCAAAGAATCGACGAGAGCCATCTGAAAAACCTAGTTGAAAGCATGCCTCGACGTCTTCAAGTAGTCATCAAAGCTAAAGGAAGTCACACGAAATATTAAATTCAATGTTCTTGGTTTTGAAGTAAACATATCACGGATGAGCACTTTATTTTTGCCACTGAATTAAAAAGTTGTTTTGTTTATTGTTTTGTTAATAAAGTTACATGAATAATTTTTCGTTTGTTGTTTCTCATTTCGAAAGAAGAATTGAAGTCATTCATTTTGACCCAGTATGTTACCACTGAATTGCTGCAACTCAAAAAGTTGTATTGAGAAAATAAAGATAAACCAACGTGAGCACTTTATTTCTGCCAGTACTGTAGCTCTTACGTGAATTCCACGTGTTTATTACTGATTTTGGCAGTGGACGAAAATTATGTGCGTTTCACGTGAAAACAACGTGTCGATTTTCTGAGTTTGTATATTTTACTGATTTTCCATGTCGATTACTGAGTTTTTCAGTATTTTTTTTACCAAAAAGCTTTCGTGAATCGACCAATATTTCAATCTCGTACAACAAACCTTGTTAACCAGCTCACGTTTACTCACACATTTACTTGGCAAGATGATTGTGTGTTGTTGGCTGAACTCGACTCCTAATGCCTGTAGCCGGCCTCCTAGACGAAGCAATCCGTCGGTGTCCAAAAACTGTTTCATTATTGTTATTAAACTGCTAGTGGCTTTTTTTTTGTCTGAAGATAGTTGATTAACCTCTGTTAAAAAATGTTGCTGCTGAATCATTCTTTCATACTTTATTGTGTGCTTGTTTCCGCTCATCCAAGGTGAGATGTCCAACAGTTCGATCCGATTTGTTAACAGTTTCGTTTGAATCGTAAGCCATATGCCATGACTCTTAGCAGTTTGGTAAAACTGGAGTATCTATCAACCATTTCATAGTTCCGTTCTTCTACCACTGCTAGTGGTCGTTGATCAACCGACACTATAACAGTTTTTACTGATTTTCGCATCCCGCGCTCCTCCAGTAGGAAGTGGACCTGTCCATCAAATTGTAGCTTCTGCTAATTTCTTAACTGAAGCACTCCTTGAGACGTGATCTTCAGGGATTTCCTTAGAGCAAATAATGGCTAGGTATACAGTTGGGTCAATAAGTGCGGCAAAGAATTTAATCGCGTAAAGCATTTGGTTCAAATGCGATGCACGCAAAGTTATTTTTCAACCTGTTTTAAACCAGGCACCAAATAGTGGTTAAGTTGATAATACAGATTTATTTACAGATTTTCAACAGTCGGATACAGATAAAAAAGATTTTTGGATGTGAAAATACAGATTGACCATGAAAAAAATGTGGCAACACTGCCCCAATCCACAAAAATTATTTTTTTTTCCTTTTCCCCTCCTCCCCCCCCCCCCCCCAAACAAAAAAAAAAAACCACACACCACAAACAAACACTTTCTTTTTCTTTCAAAAAAAAAAACACACCATGTTGTTGTTTGGTATTTTTTTCCCCGCGGGCACTCTTTTTTTTAAAATAATAAAATACTATAGATGTTCTTCTTTACCATGTCAACGGTGTTTATTATGATATTTTAGATCTGCCGAGCATTTTTTTTTTCCCCCCCCCCAACCAAAACACCCCCAAAAAAAAAAGATTTTTTTTTATTATAAAAAAAAAAACATCTTTTTTCACCCATTTCGTTTTATTACATGAATAGTACAAAAATCCAATACTAAACTTTTTATGAAAAAATAAGATCCATGCACCCTTTCACATAAAACGTATTAAAAACTCATTTGATTTTTGCTAGGACAAGTTAATGCAATTCATGTACACTATAATTAATATCTATTCAGCTCTTGCACTTAAAGACTACACGCAAAGAAATCACTCTGTTTTGAATCAACCAAATATTTTGTTGGTATTCAATACAAGGTTTCTTTTTGTTTCAATTCATAAGAAAGTTCCAAATCAATTCAAAATTTCATTCAAATCAAACAAAAAAAAATATTTAAAGTGATCACTGCTGTGTGATTTAAAACAATCACATTAATTTTTAAACTCAAATGATTAATTTATTGTTTTAACAAAATATTTTTTCACCCTAAGAAATCACTCTGTTTTGAATCAACAAAACATTTTGCTGCTATTCAATACAAGGTTTCTTTTTGTTTCAAGGCATAAAAAAGTTTCAAATCAATTCAAAATTTCATTCAAATCAAACAAATAAAATTATTCAAAGTAATCACTGCTGTGTGATATTAGTTCAAATAATATTTGAGTTATAACAATCACATTTATTTTTAAACTCAAATGATTATTTTAATGTTTTAACAAAATACTTTTTCATGCTAAAAAATCACTCTGTTTTGAATCAACAAAACATGTTGCTGCTATTCAATACAAGGTTTCTATTTGTTTCAATTCATATAAAAGTTCTAAATTAATTGCAGATGAATTCAAATCAAACCAATCAAATTATCAATCAAGTAATCACCGCTGTGTGATACTTGTTTAAATTATATTTGATTTATAACAATCACATTTATTTTAAACTTCGTTTTAAAGAAAAATGCTTAATTAATTGTGTTGATTAAATAGTTGTATGAGCGCACATTTCATAGCAGCCATATTGCTACATCTGACCTCTGCTTTTCTAATGTAAGTTTAAACATAATATATTATAATTTTAAAAACAGATTATCAACGAGTTATTCTCTTTGCAAATAACTGGAAAAACAGCACAACTTCCGATGGAAGACTATTTTGCACATAAGCTGCCATTATGACTGCCTCTCCCCAATATTTCTTCCCGAGTCCAGCATCCAACCACATGCACGATGTCAACTCCTGAAAAGTCCGATTCCTGCAAACGCCGTTCTGCAGGGGGAATATGGTGCGGTAATTGTTGAAAAAACAATGAAACACGACTTTCAGTTCTATAAAGCATGAAGTTTTATTTCAATTAAATGGTTTTATTATATTAGTTTATCAAAGTTTATTATTTCAACAAATGCTTTTAATTGATTTAAGAAAACATTTTGTTTTGAACAATAAAACACGATTTTCAATTCTAAAAAGCATGATGTTTTATTTCAACTCAAAGGTTTTGTTGAATAAGTTTATCATTATTTATTATTTCAACAAAAGCATTTAGTTGGCTTAACAAAACATTTTGTTTTGAGCAATAAAACACGATGTTCAATTCTATAAAGCATGAAGTTTTATTTCAACTCAAAGGTTTTGTTGAATTAATTCATCAGTTTTATTGGTCTTATTTAAACCAAAATTTTAGTTGAATTGATTCCTATTTTGTATTGGTATAACTACGTATTTTTTTGCGTGTATATATTTATTGCACATATGGTTAATTGAAGTTAATTGACCACATTTAATAAAAAATAAGTGCCACACCAATACAGAGCAATAACTTTGCACTTTGCCCAAATCTATAGGTGATTGCACTTAAATATAAGGTGCATTGTTTTTTGAGTGGATGATACTCTCGTTCTGTACGATTTCATCGTGACGCATCTTGTACGCTGTACAGTGCATCTTATTTGCCACACAGCGCACTAGATGCGACACTTTGTAGCCATACGGAGAAGCAGTTAAATTGTCGCGTGTGATTTTTCCGATTTTGAACTGCAACGAGAATATATTATGTTTTTATTTGTTTGTTAAAAATCAGAAAACTCTATGCACGGGTTAAAATCCACACATATTTATTGGCAAACATCCATGTAAAATTGCATATAATATTCATTTGTTCACACATGAACAAAACCCTCTGAGGCTGTGAACCAATTCGCGAGTTAAATTTAACTTTGATTTAAAATTGACAGATGGAAAGTTATGCTGCTACCCTGCTATCCGAGCTTGGTTATTTCTGACAGATGCGAAGTTAAAATTTTACCATCGTGGCTGCATTCTATTCGAAAACCGGTTTATCAACTACACAGGGATTTCCGAATATGGCAACATAACTTTCAAAGTGTAACTTTTTAACCAAAGTAAAATTTAACTCGCGAATTGGTCCACAGCCTGAACAAGAAAAAAACATTTAATACCTAAAAAAAAAATTTATTTTTTTTCCCCCCCCCCCCCCCCTCTTTTTTTTTTTTGCACCTTAAATTTTTTTATATATATTCTCGTTTTCTCCCCCCCCCCCCCCCCCCTACTGCGTGACATAATTAATGGACCTTCCCATATCTCGAGTAATTCATAATAAGGACATAAAAGTCATGAGCCTGTGCACGCGGCTATAATTGTTTTGTCTTTTTGACTTTTACTGTGAGCCGTGTTTTGGTGTTGTCTCACTTACTCTCACAGAACGCTTGAAAACATTCACTATGTCCAGCTACTCCATATGGAAGAAATAACATTCTTCTACCAGAGAAATCGACATTTAAAGTCATTGTTTACAAATGGCTTTTAGCTTAGCTTAGCTTGACTGACTGCACGTATCAATGGTTGCTATTCCGTGATTAATAATCAGTGAAATTGCACAATGACTCAACTGAATGGGGCTGGGAGTAACCGACCATTCTCACTGTACACGTTTCAGTGACTCAATTTCTTTAATAATCAATAACGGATTCACCTTGATAAGTGATGTGATCATATATATAATACATAATAAGATTAAATTATATTTGATGTAGGTTCAAAATAAAGTGATAGAGGGACAAAATTAATAACAATTAACTGTTTCATTCCGCGTTTTGAGAGCACTTACCACCTCTCAATTGTCTGAATATCCTTTGCGTGGTCTGACTGGTTAGCGTTCTGCTTCCACCAAGGTATTCGGGTTGTTTAAAGGATTCCCATTTAGATGCTTGCCCCATATGGCATTGCTCGCGGTCATTGTATAGGGAAGAGTGCAAAAGAACATGAAAGAGAAAAGAGAGAAGGCATTAGTGATTAGCAACATGCGACGCGCATGTAAGATATTCATGGTTATATTCTCACTGCGGCCGTTCAAAATTGTATGAGTATATGACGCATATGAGAGATGATTCCCGAGTCTCCACGCGTTAACCCAATCCCATCACATTTAATTATAGAAGCCAAGCGCCATTTGACAACGTGCAACATTTGGAAATTTCAGGGTCGCCCCCCTTCCAGCTTGAGATCTTTAACATTCGTATCCTCAATTCACCAGTATTGCATATTCCACCTAACTAACATGAAACAAAGCTGAGAATCCAAAAAAAAAAAACTACGATTGTGTCACTGTAAACTCAGTTTTTTCGGCATGAAATCCGGTCAAATTTTTCACTTATTCATTACGTTAACACTCGCGGACACATTCACGCACAGTTTTTCACCGGTTTTGGTCAGTTCTGATTATAATACCAAAAAGTAACGAAAACAATTTGACCAACAGATTCAGACGTCCTCCATTTTCAAACAAAAACTTAACTTTTCTTAACTTTCAATTTCGCTCAACTACATTGTACAAACTATTTTACTACTGGAACCAATAAATGCATCAAACAAGTTGAACCCTCTAAAGAGAGCCATCTATGTTCATACATTTAAAGTAACGATTGAAGGATTTGGTAAAATTAGAGTCCTTCGAAGCCATTCGTGTCTTTTGGCAACGTTATGCTTTTATTGATTTCCAAGCTTATCGTTTTAGCACCACCCGGGGGATACTTGGTCCTATACCCAATGATTTCATTATCTCCAATCCGCTCAACCAATCGCAATGTTTTGTGATATAGTGGGCGGAATATTATAATTTGAGATAACTCAATGCAGACGTCTTCCAAATTTGGTAGATCGACAGGCAATCGGTGGATAACCACCTGGTACCTTATAGCAATATGCTTAGAGGCGGACCGGAAGTTTCGATAAACTGCATCCCCCAATGCATTGGCTTTTAGGCCCTTAACATGAATTACTCGAGAAATGTCGATTTCTCTTGAATCTTAAATCATTCTCGTAACATGAAGGCAGCATTTGAAAGAAGAATGTTATTTCTTCCATATGGAGTAGCTGGACATAGTGGTATTCTCGTGATTCATGAGATATCAACATTTAAAGTCATCGTTTACAAAGAGCTTTTAGGCCCTAATCATGAATTACTCGAGATATGAAGTTTATGTGGCAAATGAAAAGTTTGTGTGGCCACACATAGTGATTATTTGTACACATAGGAAGTATGTGTGGTTACAAATAGATATCCTTTGTTGCTCAAATTGCAAAAATTCATGTGTGGAACACATAGATACTGTCATTGCTTTTATATAAGTGTGGACGAATCCAAGTTGAAAAAAGAAGAAGACACCGAATGGTGATAAATCAGACAGTTTCCATGTTAAAGTATAGGACGAAAATCTTAAAATGCTTCTAAAAATTCAAATGAAATTCTAATTAAAAGCGGTTTGTTGTATGATGGATCAAACATCCAAAACTGCACAATAGGGGCAATATTTTTATTTCATTTTTATTTTGCTGTAAATGTCTTTATTAAGTAGTTCTGGATGTTTCATCTATCATACAACAAACTGCTTTTCATTAGAATTTCATTTGAATTTTTCACAAGCATTTTAAAATTTTCATCCTATACATTAACATGGGAGCTGTCAGATTTATCACCACTCGGTGTCTTCTTCGTTTTACCCTTCTTACACCAAAAGAAAGGCATTAAGATCGCTTGAAAACTCGACTTTTTATCCGAGGCCCAGATGGCCGAGTGTCATATACAATTCGACTCAGCTTGACGAACTGAGCACCCTCTCTCTCCCTCTCTCTCTCTCTCTCTCTCTCTCTCTCTCTCTCTCTCTCTCTCTCTCTGTGTGTGTGTGTGTGTGTGTGTGTGTGTGTGTGTGTGTGTGTGTGTGCGTCTGTGTGTGTGTGTGTGTGTGTGTGTGTGTGTGTGTTACAAATCTAGACAAAATCGTCAAAATATATATATATAAGTTATGTGCTCACATCGGTAAGTTCGGTTTTTCAAAAATAACTCGACTGCGCCACTTGAATCACTGATCAAGAATGAATTTTATTATTCGCTTTTCTTACATCAAACCTATCGACTATTCTAAACTGCTTATGCTACAAAACCTAACCATGGGAATGGGTTTAACAGCTCAGCAAAACATCACTATGGTTCTCCCGTTCTCGCGTCATCTGATCTGAACGATGTCTCCTGTAGCTGGATGGTTGTTGATAAGATTGTCACGGTCGCTGTGGCGCTCCCACGAACTTCAATTGATGGATGTTTGTAACTGTTGTTGATGGCGATAAGGGTTTGGTTATAACTTCTCCCCTCGATAAACTCGAGACGTCCCGGCTCGACAAAATTTCTGTTTTAGGTTTTGGCAACTTTGTCTTCTGGTTTTCTTCGGTTTCTGATAAATTGCTTACAGAAGATTGTGGTGATTGCATTTTTCCGAAAATCTTGATGTTCACACCCTTGAATCTTGTCAAGTAGAACAAGGTTAGTATTATTAATCCCAAAATACTGAGTATCGACAAGCTTATGGATGAATAATGGTGAATTTCATGTTTTGTGACTGAGGAATCCAAATGATTTCTATTCAATATTTGTAGATCTTGGATTGTTTGTTCCTCTTCAGAGTTTTGTACTTCTATTTTCAAGCCGTCGAAAGGGAGTAATACTGGTAGATTATTTTTGATTATTACTGTGTTTTTGTATGTTGTGTTGTTGACTTCAATACTGCAATTATAGTATTCAATAAGGAATAATCCAGATAAATTTCTATTAGTTATTCCACAGTTAGTCCTAACTTCCAGTAATAATTTTGACTTTATAATCAGATGATTGTCTGTTAATTGTTTGACTTCATTTTGATTGTCATGTTCTTTGAATGTACAGTTGCCGGTAAAACCTCGTAACAGTTTGGAATAGCACGTATCTTTGCTATAATTAATTAGATTATGTTCGTTACATATGTTGTTTCCTTCGACTCGTTGACATTCGCTGATGATGAAGTACGTCCCTGTCTTGCTGGTCATAGCCTTATTTGCTGGTAGGTTTAATACTCTTTTCCCAATTGATAAAGGTTCTAAAACTAAATTTATGAATGTTTCATTTTGAAGAAAAGGAATTTTGACAACAAATATTAATTTAGTCGATTTTAAGAATGCTGAGATTTCTAAGAACTCATAAACCTGCTCTATGTTGTGAATTTCTATACCACTTTCTTCTAATTTCTCTATGGCAAATGATACTTCATCCGGATGTAGGATGTGCTTCGATACAATATTATGTTTTGCCAGATGTATTGATTCAGAAATATCTTTAAAGTGGGATATACGGTTATCTAGGAGGATGTTTACATTGATTATCTCTTTAATTGTTTGTATCTGTTTTCCTAAGTTACTGTCTGTGCGAGCTGTGTTCAAATTTCGTATTATAAGAGATTGTTGATTATTGATTTGCTTTATCATTCTGTTGATTCTATCTTGCATCTGAAAGTTAATTTTTATTTGTTCGTTATTTTCTCTAACAAGTTGATTGTTTTTATTTTTTAAATCCTCCAAATCTCTACTAATCTGAATGTAATCATTGTTGTCCATGTTTCCTGTTAAGATTTTTATTCCTTCTCCTACAAAGTTTAATAATCCTCGTTTTGGGCGTGTCTTAGTTTGTAATCCGAAATAAAGATTATTTAGATTATTAAATTTTGTGTGCAAAATTTCAGTCAGTTCGGAATGATTGTCATATTTCTGTATTCCGTTCGTTATGCTTTTTAGTTTCATCAAAGTGGGTTCGTAAAGATCTAAATCAATAACATGATAAATTTTGTGCTCACCCATTTTGACGTAATTCTCACCTACGGCTATAGCCAAAAGTCCTGGGTTATGGCTGAGATCCGTTATCTGTATGCCCTTTTGATTGGCTGCAATTCCTGTTGCTAAAATGAGAAATAAAATTGTTCGATCCATGTTCCGTATCCTAAAATGATAAAAAATATATTATATGATCGTTCTTACTTTCGAATACGACGCAATTTTGCTTTGTGTAGCTTTCTGTTTTTATTATCCTCATATGTTTGATTCTTATCTGCCGCAACATTAACTGATTGGAACCATTCTTTTGTTTTTGACTTAATTCCTTGCCTTCTATTGTACACTGTTTCATCAGATTCTAATACAGGTGGTTCTTCTCTAGAGGCATTTCGTTGTTCATGCTGTTACCTTTCTCCGCAGCTTCTTCGTAAATTTCATCTCGATATTCCAACAGTTTAGTGCGATCTAGAGGTCTTTCCTCTCCTTCCTTAATGCCATAAAATATTTCTCGTGGTCTCAAATTGGTCGAACTATGAATGGTATTATTGTATAGGCTACAGGAAATTAAAAACACCTCTTTATCAGAGACATTTTGATATTTATGCTTGTTGCATCTGAAAATTTCTTCTATAGTCGAATGAAATCTTTCCACGATGCCATTCTGTTCACTATGGTTTGTAGGTGCTAAATATTGTTGAATGTTTAGTCTATCGAACATGTCACGCAACTCAATGGATTTAAAAGCCGGTTCATTATCCGACACAATAAGTTTGGGTGTTCCATATAATGAAATAAATTTAACAATGGCTTTCCTGATATCAAGTTTAGTTCGGGATTTAATTGGAAGTAAAAATCCAAATTTAGACAATTTGTCTACAATCGACAAGAACAAATTTGGTTTTGAAATCAACACGTGGACATGGATAATATCCAGGGGTTGTCGAGGGATGGGCGTTTCTCCTAAACGAATCTTGTAAGGTTTGCGTTCATATTTCATTTTATTGCAAACTGGGCATAAAATAATAAACTTCCTAATCTTGGATTTTGTTTTCGGGAAAAAGAATCTTCTCTTTATTTCTCGAAAGTTTTCTTGGATTCCGCGATGAGCCGCTTCATGCGTTTCTTCAATCAAAATATCTTGTTCTTCGTCAGATCTTACGTCGATCAACATGCGTTGAGAGATCGTAATTCTGAATGATCGACATCTACTGAAATAGTTTTTATAAACTATTTGAATATTGTTTATAAGGCTTTCTGGACACATAATGCAGTTCATATGCCTAAGGTCCATGTAATCCTTAAATATTTTTATTAGAAACGGTACGCCAAACACTAATTTGGTAATAGTCCGTCTATAAACTCTGGGGAAAATTTCTTCATACACGTTGCTTTCATCCTGTCCAATCTTCAGGATAATTTGATTGCTGAAATAATTTATTGGATTTTCTGTGCATGGTATAAACGCTGAATCATCAGTATCTGCTGAATGCACAGTAGCATTATCAGACGATAATTCATTTTCATTGATATTAAGCTCATGGAAAACCCTTGATAGTCCATCGGCTACCACATTTTGTTTTCCAGGCTTGTATTGAGTTTCGTAATCAAACTCCGCTAGACTCAATCGCCAATGAATAAGTCTCTGATTTGGTTCCTTCAAGTTGAAACTATATGTTAAGGGTTTATGGTCAGTAAAAAGTGTAAACTTTCTTCCATAAAGATATGGCCTGAAATGTTTACAGCCCCAAACTATCGCCAATAGTTCTTTTTCTATTGTAGAATAGTTTTCTTCTGATTTATTTAATGTACGGGAGGCATAGGCTATTGGCCTATCTTTACCTACCGGTCCTTGGGAAAGTACGGCACCGATCGCATGGTTGGATGCGTCAGTTGTTAGTATGAAAGGTTTTGTGAAGTCGGGGTATTGAAGAATGTCACTGCTAGTAAGAATGTTCTTGCATTTCTGAAATGCTTTTACAAATTCTTCGCTGTGAACTATTTTTTCACCTTTTCTTAATGAATTGGTTAAAGGTTTTGCAATCTTAGCGAAATTCTTAATGAACTTCCTGTAATATCCAAGAATACCAAGGAAGCCACGCAAATCTTTCTCATTGTTAGGTAGAGGCCACGTTTGAATTGTAGATATTTTATCAGGATTTGGTCTCACACCTTCTGAAGTAACAATGTGTCCGAGGAATGCGACTTCTTTACTCAAAAATTCGCATTTATTCAACTGGACTTTCATGTTGTATTTTAACAATGAATCAAAAAATTTTCTCAAATTATCCAGATGTTCCTGTAAGCTGGATGAGAAAACAATGATGTCATCCATATAGATGAAACATCTCACGCCAATGTGTTCTCTTAGAATGTTGTCCATCACTCTTTGAAAAGTTGATGGCGCATTCTTGAGTCCAAAAGGCATTCTTAAGAACTCGTAGTGCCCATTTTCGACACTAAAAGCGGTCTTGGAAATATCTGTTGTCTCTACTTCGATCTGATGAAAACCAGATGCTAAGTCGAGCGTTGTAAAATAATTGCATCTCCCAAGCTTATCGAGAATATCGGTAATATTGGGGATGGGGTAGCGATCGTCGATTGTCTTATCGTTCAATTTGCGATAATCAATCACTAATCTCCACTTTTTCTTGCCAGAAGCGTCTAACTTCTTAGGGACGATCCAAACTGGGGATGTCCATGGACTTACAGAATGTCTTATAATTCCCTGTTGTAGCATTTGGGAAATTTGGTTTTGTACCTCTTGCCTATGACAGTAGGGGTACCTGTATGATTTGGCATAGATTGGCAAATCATCTTTGGTTTTGATGCTATGTTTGATAGCACTTGTGAAAGTCAAATTTTCACCATCCAAGAAAAATACATCTTGGTGTTCTGCAATTATTTTCAGTAATTTTTCTTTTTCTTCACAATTAAGATGATTCAATCTCAACTGATCAAAAAGTCTTCGGTTTATTGGTCTTGATGACCTTGGTGGATTTCGCATTTCGAAATTATTAAGTTCAAAATCAAATGGTTTTTCGACATCAAATTTTACAGGTTCTTTTGAACAATTAGTAACTGTTAAATAGGCTCGGCTGTTCGTTGCATTGTATATTCCAGAATTAATAAATACTTTGTCATAAATATGCATGTCGGAGTTTATTAAGAAATCACCTTCATTGAATGTTACTGGAAAATTAATAACTTTGGTCTCTTGGGAATTAAGTTGTATTTGAGTAGCAAAAGGATATTTCTTCTTCATTTGAATTTTACCTGTAGGAAATTGTAGTTCATTGGTATTTGTAATGATGTTAGCTCTTAGCATTTGTAACGATTCATAACCAATTAGTCCATCAAAAAATGGATGGAAATCAAAAACATAAAATTTCAACTTTTTAGTGGAAGGAATTTGAAGAAAAGGATTAAACTCTACAAATTGATTTATAATATGAGAGCCATTAATATTCTGCACATTTGCAGGTTCGGTAAACCTACAATTTTTCAAATTTACATGCTGAGTGCCAATATAATTTTTATTAGCGCCAGTATCGATGAGAAATTTTAAAGTGCCTTTTGAAGTACCAACTTCAACATAAGGTATAAAATTGTTTAAGTTGGAGCTAAGTCTGCCTCTTGTTGACGAAAATTTAAGTCATCGGTTTGAATATTTTCTTCCTGATTGTTCATTTCGGGTTGTTGGGAAGATGAATTACTACAAGTTTCTGTATTTGAGTTCAAATCATCCGGATAAAGGAAATCGTTTTCTGGGTAAAAATAATTATAATCCAAATAAGGATATTCCGAAATAATTTCTTCTGGAATTTGGAAATTAGGTCTATTCATATAATTGATTTGACGCGTCCTAATGGATGGGTCTACATCCATAGGCGTTGGTTTGGGTAGTGGAATGCTTTGTTTTTGTGCAAAAACATTCCTTTGAGGGTAAGCTGGTGGGGGTCTTGAAAATTCTGTGGATTTTGTTGGAAGGATCTGGGGAAATTGTTGGAAAATCCTGGAACAGGTTGGAAAGCTCTTGAAGGTTGTTGCATAGCAATTGGAGGTGGATGAAATGGTCTAAGTGGTGGTTGAAATTGTCTAGGAGGGTACATAATTGATCTTGAAGGTGGTTGGAATAAATTTGTGGTTTGATGGTTTGGTTTTGGAGGAATTTGTGGAACTGGTTTGAAGGGGTTTTTCACGTAGTTATAATTTCCTTCTTCAAGACAAAGTCTTAAAGCCTCCTTCAAGGATTTTGGAGATTGAGCCCGTATAATTGGACCCAATGGTTCCTTCAATCCAGCCAGGTAAACTTTCAGTCCTAGTTCCTGGTAGAATGAATTCTTTGCAGTTTTCACTTCTGGATTTTCTTCATTCAAATTTAATAAATTAACTAGAAGTGAAATCGAATGTGACACACGGCTGTAAAATTCTTCAACCGTTGTCGTTTGACTGAGTTTGAACAAGTCCCTTGTTAGAGAAATTTCATCCCGTTTATCACTGTAATGTGTGATAAGCGTATTTTTAATATCTTCCCAGTCA
>JAHHFK020006042.1:0-237500 GCA_024533555.2 Aedes koreicus | reverse complement strand
GTAACTTTCACCTGAACAAGTGGCCAAATCTTCTTCAGTAACATCAGGTAAACATTACGTGTCAGTGAATTGTACGTGTAAAATCACGAAACATTTATGTGATTTTCACGTAGAATGTGGATCTACGAGAAAATCACGTAGCTCTTACGTGAATTCCACGTGATTATTACTGGTTTTGGCAGTGGACAAAAATTACGTGCGTTTCACGTGGAAACAACGTGTCGATGTTTTTTAATTGTACATTCATGCACGTCCGAAGGTCCATCTTTCGACAACAATACCGAGGAAATGAAGACGAATAGAAATGCGCCAAATTGTAGAAGACCACTTAAAAAGAACTTCTGAAAAGTTTCAATGTAGGGGAAGGTGCTCTAATGTGGGTCTATGGATCTAGGATTCGGCCTATGCTTAAAATTCAAAGTAAACATTAATTCACTATTTTTACCTCGAACATCAAAAATATACAGTAGTACTGTCTCACTGACATATCATTATGAAGAAAAATTAAAGACAGGCAAATTTTAACGACAGGCCGAGTTCTAGATCCATAGACCCACATTAGAGCACTTTCCCCTATTGATTGTTTTTCGGCTCCGCTGAGTTGTTTCCAATGAACGACACTTGAGTCTACCAAATAAAAACGATGGGAAACACAAATAACAGTCAGTCATCTTAAGCGGTTAGGCAGTTCGGCACTAGCAAAAACAGTTTTATCATAGCCTCAATAGCCAATTATAGCCTTTGAAGCACTGCTTCAAAGCTTTCTAAGCTTCGATATTTTTATGCAGATTATGAGTATGTCATCACATTACAATTGTATTAGCTACTTAAAATCGACACTAACTGTTATTGAAATTTCTCAATAACTTGTCGCATGCAACTTAAAATAATTGTTGAACGAATCTTCTTGAAATTGTTGAAGTTACGAAAGTTGGCGGCTGATATGAAAGTTTAATGTTGGCATTTCACCTATTCTCCCTGTGTCATGGAATAAAGCATATTTCTCCATTTGCACCGGATTAGCCAGTCTATTAATTCATATTTCAGAAGCGCTATTATATTTTAAATATTGCTAGAATAACTGTAAGCTATCATCAAAAATTAAGTTAAGCACATTCAAGATGTGATGTAGTCCTGCAGGATTGTTTACTCTAAGCACTGGAATGGAACTAGATACACAAAAATATACTGAATGGTTCAACCTGGCTATCCTAAATGAGCTTTCATATAATTCATCAACCTGCTCCTGGTTCCATGGCCGAATATTTCAATCGCTTTCTTGAACTTTTTGACAATTTCGGCTGAATCCGCGTCGATATGGAATTCTCCCTCACACTTCGATTCGATAACCAGTAAATCAACTAGATAGAAACACGCCACCACATACTCTGGACTCATAGTACCGAAACGATGCTCACGGATTACAATAAATTCATAAGCTAGCTTCTTCAGTGCATTCAGACACCTTTCATCCAAACCGGAGAATGGTAGATATTGAATGAAGATCATATGGGCCAAGGTTATTTTCGTTTCATGATATTGCGACAGAACAAGCTTACATTTACTGTAAGCTTTCATTGCATCTTCAAAGTCTTCGTAGGAGGCTGCAAAACAGAACTACGTTAGGTATAGTTCAATCTTTCGGTAGGGATTTTTAACATACCATCCGTTTCGCTGGACATTCCTGCGGCAATGATCTGAAAGCACGAACAATCGATGATTCGTTTACACTTAGGACATTTGATGTCTTTTTCAAACGGATCAACATTCTGCGCCACAATGAATTGCTTGGAACACTTTGAGAATGGGCATTTGTATCGTTCATATATTTCCTGAAATAAAAACAAAAATGATTGGATTTCTTGTCAAAATATGTTCTGCAAAATGTACTTACGAAGTCCTCGTCATTACCAGATGTGCAGCGACTACAAGTGCATTCGAAGCAGTACTGTTGTTTCAACGCCGATCTACGATCTTCCTTGCACAACAGTTTATAGTTGGGTCCATAGCAATTGAAAATCTCACCTCCGGCCTCAACATCCCTCGTTGCATAAACCGTGAGGGAATTTTTACTGAAACTGTTCCGTATGTTCGGATCACACGAATGATTGAACATACTAATTTGAGGGAATATTCCCGTAAACACACGGGTACTTTCGAAGCATCGATGAAGGAAACCGGCTTTGATTTCGAAGCTGTCAGCTTCAAGACAATTGTTTTCCGATGCAGTGCATACCCGAAGCTCACTGACTGCGTGTCCATTGCATACCAACTGGCCGATGTGTCGTAAAATTACACCTGAAATGTACAGTGTCCAATCTTCTTTTGGCATGGAATTGATTTTGTTTCCTAGGTCACTAAAAAACGCTGTAAAATCACTTAAATATATTGAGAGCATGTAAGCAGTCTGAAAAACAAACATCAAGATATATTTAAAGTCCATTTCAAATATGAGTAGTTTGCTTACCAAAGAGTATTGGATCATGTCTGTGAGTACCATTTTTTCCAGATTAGCAACCAATCTAAACACTCTTCCGTAAGGATACTCCTTATGTTGGGACTCAGCTTTGTTGGCAATATGTTCAAAAAACCTTTCCGCAGTCCATTCTTCGACATCGGCCAGATTTTCGATACTGCAGTCAAAACCATCCAGAAAACTCCGCATTCCCAGATGAGCTATGCCAATGAGGTACCAAAGGTGCTTACCATATCCGGGACATTCGTAGCGGTGCAACTTACTGTGATTATTGCAGCATTGAACACTACAGTAGCATGCTCGACCGCACGTTGAACAACTAATAATGTGATCATGAAATTTTACGTAACGATACAACAAGCTTCACTACTTACGGAAATGGAATTATATTGACCTCTCCGCAGTATTGACAATCAAAAGGAGGTATTTCGGAACGACCTCGTGGATCGTAAACCGGTACAAACGATACCACTTTTTCCTGGACGATTGGCGCGTCCTTCTTAATTTCATCTTTCGTCACTATAAACCTCCCATGCACTGCATCAGATTTTCTATGTTAGTACAGAATATAAATTGTGATTGCGCTGTGAATTCGTTAGAAATTTCACTTACTCTTCAAGCTCTGGTAGATTAAGTACAGCATCATCTGTGTCCAGTGGTATCTCTGAAATAGCAATGATTCCAGCTAACTGCTGCAGCCTTTTATCTATAAATGTTTTTCAGTTTAAGTAAAATCATAGTCTTTTAATAAACTATACTCACATCGTTCCATCTCGAAACTGGCCAAATCCTGTTCTTCCGAGAAACGCTCGATCTCCTCCAATGCTTTTTCCAGGCCCTCCCGGTCGCGCTCCTGCAAAGCGCACTCCGCCTGCCGAAACAAAACTCTTAGGCGATTTTCCGCCGGATAAGCACCCTCGAGCGCCAACTGGCAGTCCTCGTACGCTTCTCGGTACTTTTTCAAGCTCATTAGCACGATGGCCCGGTTGGCGTGTGCCATTGCCAGCGCAGGAGATCCACGTGGTGCGGCAAAGATTGCTTTGCTGTACGCCTCCAGCGCAACGTGCGGACTTTTCCGACTGCGGAAAATTTCATTCCCGTTTTCCCGATAGAGATGTGATTTTTCCTCGTCGTTTCCGCGAACGGCCGGCAGCTTTTTGATCCATGAGCGGCACGCTTTCCTATTTTATATTTTGGATTTTTTTGGGGAAAAAAATTAGAATTATTTTGCAATTTTTGAAAAAAAAAATCATCTGTTACTCTATCTGTGGTATTCCAATCGACAGGAGAAAAAAAAGAACGGTAAAACCTACCTGATCTCCGGAATACTCTCCAACTTCCGGACTGTATCGATTTCACTTCGATACTCACTAATCACGGCGGTAAGATTGTATTTCCGCATGATCTTCGCAACCATCACATCCCATCCGTTTTCCATTTTTCACTGAAATTTCACACCGAAACCGAGACCGCAACAAAACCAACTCTGATGGCGATACCGACGAGAGCAGACTTCAAAACAAATCACGATCGATGTATGACAGAGACTATTGGGCGATCCCCCGTTTGATGTGTATGCCAGGTGCGGGTGCCTTGCGTTCTCTTTTCGGCAAGGCAGGGCATATAAAAATCACTCGCGAGACGGCGACGGCGACATCTGTCAAATGCTGATGTTTTTCTTCTTGAGGGAAGGCTTTTTTACGGTAGAACTCTGCGAGTCCACTGTGGTTTGCGGACGGACAATCGCTCGTTAAAAGGATTGCAGGTGAATTGGCATAATTTTTATATCATTCCCCACGACAGAGAATCTTATTAACCTTTGCTTCTTTTTTCGTTAGTGTTTTTGAGGTTTGTGGCTTGTTGAAAAAGGATTATTGTGCGGCATAGCTTCGACGATGGCTTTCAACTTTTCGGCATTCAGCTACATTGTGGCCCTGATAATCGATGCATTTCTGATATTTTTCTCGATATTCCATGTGATCGCCTTCGATGAGCTAAAAACGGATTATAAGAACCCGATCGATCAATGCAACTCGCTGAATCCGGTAAGTGTTCGAATTATGCGGTAAATTAAATATGAAAGCTCAATTTGGCCTCTTATAGCTTGTGCTCCCGGAATATCTGCTTCATGTGCTGTTTAACATGCTGTTCCTATTTGCCGGAGAATGGTTCTCACTTGCCATAAACATTCCCTTGATTGCGTACCATGTATGGCGGTAAGTAGCGCATTTTCCCAAACTAGTCAACAGCCTATCAAGCACTTAGGCTTCCGAGTGATTCAAACTAATGAGTCATCGCTCAGGAAGAATTTTATTTTATTTATATCTACGAAGAAATTGATTTATATCTTTTCAAATTTTCAACAAATTAGGATGAATTTCGTCATAGAGCCTAACTGGCAAACGTAAACAATGGTTTCGTTAATCAAAGATCATTTCAAAGATGGAGAGTGTAAGTTTGTGGCTTACACGGGTAGACTTTCTATCAGTAAATATTTATAGAAAAAGTCATTGTTTACGTTTGTCAGTAGCCTTCACTTTTTTAAAAACACTTTTCGAGCGTATTTGTAGGACGATTGAAATTGGAAAACAAGGAAAACTTCACTTGTTCACTTGTTAAAATTAAAAAAATAAATAACTGAAACACTTTTTCAAACTAGAACTTAACTAGGGATAGTTTATTTTTTAAATTGAGCAGGTGAAGTGTTAGTTTAAATTTTCATCGATTTCCAAGAAAAAGCTTTGTCGATTTGTTTTCGCTAGAACTTGTTAGATTCACGACGTAAACTTTTGCAGATACTCCAATCGACCGGTCATGTCCGGACCTGGCCTGTACGATCCCACAAGCATCATGAACGCTGACGTCCTGGCCAAGTGCCAACGAGAAGGATGGATTAAACTGGCCGTTTATCTCCTGTCGTTCTTCTACTACTTATATGGGTATGTTTCTCGCCATCAATCACGAATAATTTCCAGCTTTCTTACCGACGCACCTTTTCTTGCAGTATGATCTACTCTCTCATATCGACGTAAGTGCTCACGAAAAAATCCCGTGGAATCTAGAAGAAAAAAACTCAACTTATTAAATCAATCAGAAGAAATTGTATGATTCAAGGGAATCGTGTGTATGCAATTGAACACTTGGAAAATGAAGCGAAACGCAGACCGACTTTTTTTTTGCAAATTTTTCGACTAACTATTCCATCCTGGTGTGGTCTTCAATGATGTCGGCTTGAATTTGCCATCACCCGTTGTTACTCATTTTTGAATTCATACACTTGCGTGCACTATCATCACACATATTTTGCCGAGCATTTGGCAACTGTTTTATATTTATTGAAAACTTCTCATTCGACTCATTTTGGTCGGAACAAAAACCTCCCGAACCATTAACAACTTCCCCTTTCTTCAGAACATGTGTACGCAGTTTTGTTGACCAACTAATACTAGCTATACCACTGATTAGGTGTATGTTAGCGGATCACCAAATAATGATAGAAAGGTGAAATTCTGTAGGTAAATCAAGATGTGAAATAAAACTTGTACCTTAATGATACGAACGCTTATCCCACCTCAAGTAGAGATCATGAGAAATTCCCACTACTTCATGCCCAAGGTTAAGCGTGCTGGTAGCCAAATCAAACAGAACACTACTCTAATCTGCACAACACCCCTCGCATTTGTTTGCACACTTACGCACACACATGTCATGATAAATTTGTCAGATAAACCAGTAAAACTTATGACGAATAGTCCGGTCGTTGGATGGGGCCAATAAACTTTTGTGCTAACAACGGCATTTGAAAACATTATCTCTAAATTCTAAAGCAACTTATTTAATGCTGTACTGGACCTGTAGTCATAATCAAACGTCACGGCTCGCGAAATAGCAACGCATGCAAACGCGAGGTAATAAACGTCTTGGGATCTCTATCCACGATAGGAGATCGTAAAATTATTTGAAAAGCTCTTGAGTCCAGTGATGACCGAGTTCACTCTGCTTGATTACCAATTTCTAATCTAATCTAATCTCAAACTAAGGCAGCCAATTCTTGAAAGCATCCTGGAAAATGACGACCTCTTGAAAACATAATTTTTCTTGTCACCGACCAGGCCAACTGCCAAGAAATAGATCGATTCCAGAAAGAGTGTCTGAGATCGCTCTGCTACTTCGAATGGACCTCCCGTACCAAACGCTTCCATATAGAGTTAAAGAATGTGATAATTTGTTTTAAACGTTGGGAGCGTAGATGCTAGAAAGATTAGTTTATGCTCTTTTTGCCTGTGGGTGGACTTTTGGCATTTGAACCAAAAGTCTGGCATTAATTTGTCAAGGTTATAGCGCCTTATCTCGTCCACTGAAATTGACATTGAATTTAAAATTTACAGGATAATACATTTAGTTGTTTTTTTTTAACTTACTTGTTTATTAATGAGGCTCAAGTGCCATTGGCATAACGGAGCCGAGTTCTTTTTCATTTTTACAACGGCAATAACTTACTAACTAGGTTAGCTTTGGAAAGCCGAAAAAACTCGCGGCTCGGTCGAGGTTAGGGATTACAATGATTCGGGAAGGAATGGGGAAGCAGGAATCTTAACGTTGGCTTTTAAAAGCAGATTGGCGATGCGATATTGTTGCTGTTGCTCTGGCGTAGATGTTGCATTGCGTTAAGCTGTAACGATACAATAGAAGCGGTATTACGGGGGAGGGGATTAGTTGTATGTTATATCAAAGTCTAATATAACAATATACTGAAAGAACAATCCACGCCAATCCATCCAGAACTACGATTGAGGGACTTGGTAAAATTTGAAGGCGGACCGGAAGATTTGAAGAGCTAGTTCCCCCAAATTCCACTCAGCTTGATTACCATTTTGGGAGTTTATTTTCAGTTTTTCGCAGTTATATTTGTCTTTCGTTCGGACATTCGTGCATAATCTGACATCTATGAAAAGATCCGTTGTAGCGCGGGCACCCATGAATCCCGCTTGGTTCTGCCCCACCTTCTCTATTGCAATTGGTGACTAACGGCGGCATAGAATTTGGGAAAACAACTGGTAGGCGACGATTGCACTAACTACGATTGCAGCAATCCAACAATCCAGCAACTTGTCATCCTTTTTATAGATGGGACAATCCATCCATCCAATCTTCCAGCAAATACTCTCTACTTCACCACAGTATTTTCGTAGCTCGCTTGTGAGTTGATCAACCCAGCAACTGCGTCAAAAAATGCATTGCCCTAACTTACATACCCATGGCGGAAGAGCGTTCTATTTCTCTAACTGAGTCTAAATGAGTGGCTGTAAGCCTGGTTTGCGCCCTCTTTCGGTCAAAAATTTGAAGCCAATCTTCATCAAGATTATGTGCAAATCGGAAAACAGGACTCGTTTTTAATCAGATACAGCTTTCTCAGGATTCTGAGAAATTTTCCCATGAATTATTAACGAGTATGTTCGGACCTAATTTAGTTAAGGCTATCGAAAGTAGGATGGTTCTTTTAGGCGAAGAAGACGCTTTCTTCCTACGATAATGGAAATTTTTGGAAAATTGCAAAATTATCGTATTTTCGAAGGGGGGGCCGAATCTCCTTTGAAATTAGTGTTGAAAATGTCCCAAAAGTTACTTCCAGTGGTCTTGAACACGGTATTGCTCTGAGAAAAAATTTCATCGTTGTACCGACTTAAGTTAAATCATGGTCAGGATGACTACGCCATATAATGGTTCAGCTAACTTACTGAAAATTGTTTCTTTTCGAATTTACCACGTTCATGGCATTTTTGACTATGATCATGGTAACAAGGACTATTCCGACATTATGGAAAATGTTGCATCAACTATTTTTAATGGTAGTTTTGACCATTACTGTAGTCGGTTCAAAATCACTATATTGCAATAGTCATCGTAACCCCCAATAATGGTAAAATTGACTATCCAATTTATATCTCTAAATGGCTGTGACGAAGTGTTGTGATTTTTGATCCACTCCAGTAACGGGATAAAGATGCAATGGCGTCTATATAAGGTCTGGCCAAGTAGCCACAACAATATTGGTGAAATGCGCAAAATTCGCTCATGACCACTAATCCACCACGCTCCTTTTTGCACGTAGCGTAGCTACACAAGAGTTCGAGACGCACGAGGTCATCCCTATTTTTTTGATTCGAACTAGCTCCATGATTATTTATTGTATTTTTCATAAATCTTTTTTTTCAACCGATTCCAGTCTATCGATGATGAAAAATTGGCTCTATATCGCTTCTCGATTGCGAATTATGAGCGTTTGAAAGTTAATGTCACCAAAAAAATCCGATCACCTCAAATTCGAATTCACTATAAATAACCCATGTTATAGGGAGGAAATACTTCTGCTCAATAAATGGCATTTGTATCGCGTTCAATTCCACCGTTCAGCATTTATAATAAACATTTGAACCGATTTTTTTTTAACTGAACAAATGCACACCCATAGAAAGTTGAATAATGTTAAGTCATCTCTCATTAAGCTCAAACAATCTTTACTCTATTTTTGCTTCCAATACAAGCAAGCAGTGCATTGCCCCAGATAACTCATCACATAACCCATCATTATGCAGTAAAGATGGTCGTTTTCGCGGATGGCATCACTCTGAAGGTTGATTGTGACTCCATAGAAGAGGTGGAGTTAACGGCCACGAACTGTATTAGCATAACGTTTGCATTAGAAACTTTTCCCGAATGGTGATAAATAAATGATAAGACAGATAATTGCTATTGTTAAATTATCCATGGAAGATAATTTATTCAGCTTACTTGCAAAAAAATCAACACCCTTGTCAACAACCTTCCGGCAGTTAACTGGAACAATCGCCATGGTGGACGAAAACATGCGTGTAGGCATGTTTTTGAGTTCTTTCTTCGTTTTATTTATCAATTCCTCCTCAGTTTTCGCGACAAAATTGTTGGAATCGATCTTACGCTTCAGGTTGGCCCAGAAATTCTTGATAGGACGCTGGGCGGGTTCGCCGACTTTAAGACCATCCCCACCGGTGGATTCGTAATCTGGGTAACATTTTGATGACAGAGAGCGTTCCTATTTTGATTTAGCCACCCACTTTCGCACCAGTCGTTGGTAAAAAGGTAACAAAATAGGAATCAACTTTATTCTTGCACCGGTCTACTAAGTTTTGTTTCGCTTCGTGCAATGTAAAGCTATTTGACGTTTACGGAACCAGCCCCCCTTCGTTATATTTTTGTTTTGTTTTCATTCCTCAATATTTTTTACACACGAGCTTGAAAACAAATATTTTTGAAATGGACAATTCCAAGCTGTTTGTGGAATACTTGAGCTCAAGTGACGACGAATTTGAAGAGCTGATGTTCACGCAGCAGTTAGTATCCCGTGCACATACAGCGGTGACTGCACATTCAAGGGCTGAAGGATCTCGTCCCGGCAGAGGAGCAAATATAAATAGATTTACAGATGAGGGAGCTCAACGGTTGTTCGACGACTATTTTGCAGTTGAACCCGTTTACACGGACGAACAGTTCAGAAGACGGTTTCGTATGAGTAGGAGGCTGTTCTTGCGAATTGTCGAGGGCAGTCAAACAAAACGAATATTTCGTTCAGAAGCCTGATGCCACGGGAAAGATGGGGCTGACGACTTTGCAGAAGTGCACGGCAGCTATCCGTCAATTAGCGTACGGTTCTCCGTCGGATGCTGCTGACGAATATGTCCGCATGGGAGAGTCTACTGCACGTCAATGTCTTCGGGAGTTCTGCGAGACCGTTGATAATATCTTCGGAGAAGAATACCTTCGGTCTCCAAACCATGCGGATCTTCAAAGATTGCTGCGATTCGGAGAAGAGCGAGGTTTTCCAGGAATGTTGGGTTCTCTGGATTGTACCCATTGGTATTGGAAGAACTGTCCGACTGCATGGGCAGGTCAATACACAGGGAAAGAGAAGAAGCCGACGATTATCCTTGAGGTCGTGGCATCTCAAGACTTGTGGATATGGCATGCGTTTTTCGGAATGCCTGGGGCAAACAACGACATCAACGTGCTGGACCGATCTTCCTTGTTTTCCGATCTTTACAACGGAAAAGTTCCTCGTGTGGAGTACACAGTAAACGGACACAACTATGACACCGGATACTACCTAGCCGACGGAATATACCCGCCACTATCAACGTTGGTTCAAACCATTTCAGCACCCGTTGGCCAAAAAAGAAAGGTATGTACAGAAATAGTGTTAAAGATTTATTTTACCCAATGCGATTTTTGGACGTACTTACTTGATTTTGCCGATGTGAGCTACACATTGATTTGCGTGTCCCGAAAATTTGATTTTTTTTTGGGACATGTATACCCGTTCTTTGTATGAAAGGTAAAAAATGCGCACAAAAAAAAAACGCTTAAGGATCTTGGGAAGAAGTTGACGACAGAGATTTTTTTTTATAGATCCCTAAACTTGAACAAAACTAAAAAAAATTGCCAATTCTTTTTACAGTTTTCAATGTATTGCTTTTTTATATGTGTTTATTGTTTTTCATTATAGCACTTCGCTGAAAGACAGGAGTCCGCGAGAAAGGATGTGGAACGCGCGTTTGGCGTACTTAAAAGCCGATTTGGTATTATCCAAATCCCTGCCAGACTGTGGAACAAGGAGGAGTTGAAGAAAATCATGCGCACATGCATTATCATCCATAATATAATTATTGAAAGTCAGCGAGATTCTTCAACGCCGTTGAACTACATTGTAGACAGAAACATTCCGGATGATACGGTTTCAACGGATAACGAAGTAGATTTTACGGCGTTTCTATCGCGTTTTGAACAAGTTCATTATACGCATCTGCATTACCAACTCCAGAACGACTTGGTCGAACATTTGTGGAATTTGAAGGGGGATGAGCAATAATAAATTTGGTGTGCTCCATATTTCCATGTGGTGTATTATTTATACAAAGATTGAAGTTCTCTCGGGTTTGTCCAGAAATAACTTTCAATCAATTTGAAACATTAAGGATTCCCTCTAAACATGCACCTTTATTCTTGTTTCTAAACGAATCATTCGAGTCGTACAACAAATATTTGGGATCGGCATCTGCCAAAGCAACGGGATGCCCAATTTGAGCACGATTGCTTCGGTTTCCTTGAAAACCTCGAATTCCTCCGGGGTCTATCCCGGAATACCGAGAATCGTTTCGGCAGCTGTTGAACCATGGGATTCTACGATGCAGTTTCATCTTGAGTGATTTCATCTGTGCTTTTCGATGGCTGAAAATGTAATAAATCACATCATGCGACATTCAAGTGTACCATAAGACAAAAAACTCACCTTATTATGCTCCGTTTTGATTGCAATGACATTGCATTCTTCGACGTTCAAATCTGTAATCCAACCTCGACTTTTCTGATGCATATAGAGCCGATTCATTTGTGCTTGTAGCGATTTGAGCTCGTCGGTCAATCGATATAAGGGTGCACTGATAAGCTCTCTTAGCGGTCTACATTTGGTCAAAGGCTCAATTTCTACCTCGATGGGTTCCCTACATACCGAACATAGGATTTGGTTTGGTTTGGATTCCTTTTGCTTCCAGCCCGGCATTTTCACTAGCTCCTCTTCAAAGTTTCGTTTCGATGCATTCAAATGGCACGCGAAGCAAGACTGCAAATAGTGATAGCACACGATTTTTGTAAATGCATCGTCTTCCTGGAAACCGTACAGCCAAATGAAACACAAAATTCTAATTTGTTTCCTTTAGTCAACGCAACCTGTGTTTTAGTTAGGTATACTTAACTCCTTTTAAGGTGGAAACAACAAAAATATTAGTATATCAGAACAACCATAATTTGCGTTGTATTGTGTTAATTTTTTCACGTTAAAAGATCCAACCAGCCTGTTTATTTTAAAACAAACTCGCTGGTCCTAAACAACAACTAGTTTTTTTTTAGTTTGGATGTTAACAAACAAGTTCGTTGTTTCAACCAGGACTGTTTTTCTTCCGTGTAAATGTATATAAATGTATGATTTATTTTTTGAATCTCAAACTTTTTACTGCATCTTCTTTTTTATAGATACTTAACAGGTCAATAAAAAAAACTTAACAAGAACATGTTAAACACGTTAAAAAGAAACTTCGATTTTGAAAAATGGCTTATGAATCCAGAAATTCTGAGATCATGATGTTCTCAGATGTTTCATTGTTTTCATAATAACTCTCGTCGTTAGAATCCAAACGCTGGTTGTAGTCTTCTTCGCTTAGAGCTGAAGTAGGTGCCACTGAAGAATCAGCAGCATCTACCTCTCGGCACGCTTCCTCGTACGACTCCGAGAGTATACGTCGTTGCTCCAGTATATAATACTCCTGTGCTACGGCATTCAACCCGCTAAAATCAACCGACATAATCGAATGGTTAGCGAGCCTCTTGAGTACCTTGGTCCGTTCTGCGCTGTCTTGTGCCTTTTTATGAGCTGCTTCAGCCAGAAGCTTGCCGGCTTTGGCAAGTTGCAATGTCTCCGTGCCAGCAGTTTTCTGTAGCTTACTTGCGTTTCGGCCTTTTGGTCGACTCTTTCCAGTATGGATTTGGTTGGAGGATTCTCTTTCTTCGTTGGAGGAGAAATCTTCAACAGCGTCGTTTGAGATCTGCTGGATGGTGCGTTTTGCTGGAGTCTAAAATTTAAAAAAAATAAAAAAGTAATGCTTTAAGTTAGCTGTCTGTTGTTCTGAAAAGTTATTAATGAAACTTCTTGTTTATTTTAAGGACATAGTAAAACCGTTCGAAGGGTCTTTTAAAAGGCTATTTAAAAGGGCCTTTGAACACGTTTGCACAGTCAATATGGACTTTTTTTTAACTGGAGTGAGAGGCGAGAAATTTTATTTCAGAAGCACTTACCTTCACATGGTACTGTTGCCACTTTGGAGCAGACCCCAGGATCCGATAGCAGTGCATCAGAAGAAATGGACATTGTTCTTTGGCAGCATACAGCGTTAACGCTTTCTTCAGGTTGTCCTCCGGAGAGGCACCGCTTTGCTGGTGGGAACTTATCTGCGACACACATCCAGCAAACTTGCTGACCGATTTGCTGATCGAATGCCATCTTCCTTTGATGCCAGTTGCGGCGCGCTGTTCCGGGAGAGCTAAACCGTTCTCTGCGCAAATTTCTACGAACTTTTTGTAGATTCTTCCGTACAGGTATTCGGCTTTTTGGTTTGTCCCAATGATTGGATCTTGGGACACATCCAGCCAAGCCCTGCAAAGCGCTTCGTCCTCTTGGTGCATCCAATTTCTTCCACGGGGTTTTGATGCACTCATTTTTTCACAACTTCTCACAATAAACGTGGAATTAGCACAAAGAAAAAAGAAATCTTTAACACTCAAAGTCTTCCAGATGAAGATGATATTTTGACGTTTCAACTTGTTTTGATTATTTTTCTTCAAATAGCAACGGTCGGCTCGGTTGGATCGGGTTGTCAAATTTACGAACCAGCTGCTCACCGAGCGAGCGAATTGTTATTTTCCAACCCGGTTACCAACTACCGGTGCGGTGGCGAGTTGTCAAACAGGGTAACAATTTACCGATATTACCGTATTCTAGAAAAGGGCAACTACAAACTGCCTAGATAACCAATAAGCATTAGCATATGCAGTAAATTAACTCTAAATCTGCATTTCAGATGCAACAAGCATTATATTAGCATTATAGGGAAGATGTCCCTATATTAATCCCATCACTTTGCAATTCATCCTACTTGAAATAAAACGATATACACGTGACAGGATTAGTTAGTAATGTTTGTTGTAGTTATTTAACGTAAGCAAACATTATTAGAAAACGAAACCGATCCTTCAACTGCCCAATTGTTTGATTCATCGTTGGATGAATATAGGAACAATGAGATTAATATGGGGGCAGTTACCCTATCAGCATCTTGAATGTTATCTGTTGTAAAGTTGAATTTCAAAAGCTATTTAAATGCTTGTAGCCAGTAAAAAGCATTTCGAATGCGAAATAGCATTGATGAAGCATTATCATAGCATTGCAGTAAAGCAGCCGTATATTGTGTGTGTGTGTGTGTGTGTGTGTGTGTGTGTGTGTGTGTGTGTGTGTGTGTGTGTGTGTGTGTGTGTGTGTGTGTGTGTGTGTCTGTCCGGCAGTGCTTTTATGGAGAGAAATGTGTTTGTGTGTGTGTGTAATCCAACTCCCACTGTCCGGCAGTGCTTTTATGGAAGAGAAATGTCTGCAGTTATCATTAATATTGTGAGTCCTGGAGATAATATTGTTCTTATTCTGTAAACTGTTAACATTTTTAGCCCGGGAGTTGAAAGGTGATAGCTCTGTTGGGATCCAGTGACCCATTTCAGAATGCCTGGTCACTCACGTCAATTCCGAGGTCACTTTCACGTACAACAAGCCCCGCATAAACATAATAGTAACATCAATTGGATATTTGTATTATGTTTACACTTCCATTATCGCAGCATGTTCTGTTTTGATAATGGCACGTGTTTAGTAGTATGAACTTAATATTTGTTTCTAATTGCTTAGATCTCACCACTATTTTATGTTGTTTCCTTACTGGTCATTAGTTCCATTTTAGGGTTTTAGCTTCTCCCGATCAGCATAATTTTTCGAGATGGCATTTCAATTCGTGTTGGTGGGTCCAAAATGCGTTGGGTGGGTCCTACTTTTGGAAATATTATTCCGTGCTTGAAATAGGGTCCCGGGGAGCTGAACCCGTTCCCAACCTTATCCGGTTTCCGAAAACTACACTTAAAAGCAGATTTCTCCCTTGATTGCTTCTTCCTACACAGAGAGGAATTTGATGGTCAATTTTACCATTATTGGGGGTTAGGATGACTATTGCAGTATAGTGATTTTGAACCGACTATGATCATGGTCAAAACTACCATTATAAATAGTTGATGCAACATTTTCCATAATGTCGGAATAGTCCTTGTTACCATGATCATAGTCAAAAATGCCATGAACGTGGTGAATTCGACCATTTTCATGGTTATTGAAACCATTATATGCGATAGTCATCCTGACCATGATTTAATTGTCGGTACAACGATGAAATTTTTCTCAGAGTATGATGGCTGCATCAAGCATAATAAGTTCGAGGGACGTTTCAATGAATTCACGTAATTTGGATATTTTCACTTAAGTTATTTTGGTAATGATTAGTTGAGAACTATGCACGAAAAACAGTAAGAGGGAACGGATTAACAAACACGTTATTTTTTCTGATTTCTCATTACTCTTCAGTTTATTTTTACAAGCGAATAGAAAACCCGTGACAGCTCGCGGAAAACAAAACCGCCCGCGATCATTTAATAGAGACGCGAATAACGAAACCAAAAGCCAAAATCGAACCGTCAAACGCGATTTCAGTCGAAAAAGGGAAACAATTTCTGGAGTTCAAAGAATTCCTCTTTTAAAAACTGACGATATCCCAACCTTTTTTTGTATCAGAGGCTTCAGGCGATAAAACGTGATTAGGGAGAGAAAATATCCACGATTTAAATTTAAAAAAAGTTTTGAGTAACTGCGCAAATATCACAAGTATCCTTGAACGCCATTTTGAACTAATGAAAAATGTATTACTGCCTTAATAATTTACCCAAAATCTGAGCAGATTCTACTCATCGAAGTAAAACCAGTTTACTCATTTTTTGACAGCTCCATACTGCTGCAAACATGAGTACAATCTACTCGTTCATTGAGTTGTCCCAAAATAGCGTGTACGTCTGAGCGTTACGCGCTGTTGACTGACATTTCAACTATCCCTAATGAAAAATCTTTGTCGAAATCTCAACAACTTATTCAAACAGACGTATCTAATTTTGAAAACAATGAGGGGAAAAAAGATTCAAACGGTAAGGCCCAAACGCAATGTGGACGGAAACGGCAAGTCTGACAGTTGTCGCAAACGACGTCTATATGTTCAATTGGAATCAGCTTGGATCTAATTAGTTTTCTATCCGACAAGCAGGTTTTGTAAGATTGTGCTCTTCCCCTGCCGTTGCCGTCCCGCTTCCGTTATCACTGCGTTCGAGCCCTAAATTTCTCAAAATTCTCAGTACCCCCACGGAAACTAGCATCACCATCATATTCCAACTACCTTTATTGCTTATCTTGACAGATACGCGTATTTCGTCCACAATGAGCAGACCTCTCCAGTGTCGTGTACTATCATTTCAGTTGAAAACCGAATTTATCGACTAGCGACAATTGATTTTACAGTCGCTCCATACGTTGAACCTAATGTTGGAAGTAGCGCGCTGTATAGCGCATCAGATGCGCCATACAGCGCACTACCTCCGACATTAGATATAACGTATAGAACGAGCAAAATCGATTGTCGCTAGTCGATAAATCCGATTTTAAGGTGAAACCATAATACTAATACTCGACAGCCGAGTATTAGTACACGACACTGAAGATGTCTGCACATTGCAGACGAAGTACGCGTATCTGTCAAGATAAGCAATAAAGGTAGTTGGAATTAAATGGAAATTACTAATCTTTCATCTCATTTTCTAGTTACAGGTATTCCGCTAAAAAGTTCACTCTCCAAGAATCACCACCATGTTAGGGAAATGTTATTCCTTGTGTTGGTGGTCCAAGTTTGCATGAAAGTGCCAAGGGTTACAATAATTTAACGTTTGAGTCCTCCTTCCGCTCCTTGTTTACAAAATCAGACACGTCTGTTTGAATAAGTTGTCGAAAAAATAGGAAACTGTAAAACTAATGCGTCACATGGTTACGTCATTTGGCGGGATAAAAATGTACTTACATCAAGCGTATCTGCGTAATTCAACGAAAAATTCATTTGTTTACATTTTGCCCATTTGAAAAAGTACTCGAGAATTCATGTTCAGTTCTGCGGAGGAAAATTGAAAATTAGCATTTCATGAGAAATATCGGATACATTATTTTAGTTCGTTTATTGGCATACCAGATCGATAAAAAGTGAATAAATAATTTAATATAAAACGCTTGTATTCTCCGAAATTTATCAGTATGATGTAACCAGGTCAATAACAGAAGCAACCCTTTACTCATGCTAGTTGAGTGAGCTCATCAGCTTAAAGTAAACACCGTAAAAAGGGCACTTTTCTTATCATAAGCTCCATCGATTATTAAATTTTCCACGTAACAAACACCGTTGTTCATACATTTTCACCTAAAGCACTACAAAACTTCAATCACTCTCATCACTCTATTTTCAAAGATGGCCGAAACAAACAGAAGATTACAGACGAAAACTGTACAACGCAAAACGAACTACGTCTTAACAAATTTCCCCTGCCAATGCTTTTTACCGAATGCACACGCACACAACACCACAGAATGATGCCACGCCCGATGGAAGTCCGACGACTCACGTAATCCTATCTACTGGCTAGCTTCAGCCACGAGAAGCAGGCCAAATTTAATTTCACAATATTATCTTTTTCATTGTTCAGGAAGAAAATCATGTCTATCTGCTCTCAATCAGCATTAAATGACTAAAACTGAGCCTTTGGAACCCAATCGACCCAGCAGCTATAATTAATCAATACGAAATTCAATGACGTCCGAAGAATCTTTGAGCCTTTGGAACCAATCGACCCAGCAGCTATAATTAATCAATACGAAATTCAATGACGTCCGAAGAATCTTTGCTCCCGCAGCACTTACTTATGTTACAGCTAATAAAATTCCTATTCAAGCATCACTGCACGATGGCTTGATGAATACTCGCAGTAAAGCAGCCGTATATTGGGCCAAAAACGGCATGTATGTGACATTTAAGGTGACTTAATTGCTTGATAGGCTGCCGTAAAGACGCTTTGGAACTGTTTATTGGTTACCTGGGTGGTATCTTATAATTTTCAAGTTTCAGCTAACAATTTTTCTTATCACCATTGGCTTATGTTGTTATTATTTTAAACACATTTTTTTGCAGGAAAGTTACTAGTTTGATGTAAAACTATGAATACAACTCGCATATTTGAACAATAAATTTTGTTTTTTACCAAATGAATTAGCTCATTTCTTAGCGTTTTAATTTGATGTCAAATTGATAACGTAATTTGAAACAAGTTCAATGAATTTGCTCGCATCAAAGGATCGGTTATCAAAATGATTTCAGTGATAATAAAATTAGCTATTATGATGATTTCCAATCTGTCGTTTTTCTTCTATCCTTTTTGTTATTTTGGTTGTTAATTCAGCCTCATCAATAACCTGGTATTAGAATTTGTTATCAATTTGGTATAATTCTTTGCTGGGATATAGTCAGTGACATCTAAAGGGTCACCCACAATTGATACGTTGCGGATGCGTTGACGTAAATTTGACAGAAAACCTATGGGAAAACTGTCAAATTAACGCAAACGCATCCGCAACGTATCAATTGTGGGCATGCACCTGGACTTATGGCTGGCCCACAATTGATACGTTGCGGATGCGTTTGCGTTAATTTGACAGTTTTCCCATGAGTTAGCATTCCTGTCAAATTTAACCTGTCCAAACGGCACGCAAAATGCTGTACGAGCACGTTCTGACGAAATGCTTTGCTCCTGTGTGTTGTGCTTTGCGCCCCCCCGGTATTTGCCCAGTGCCTATCCCTTTTTTATTCGCCTGGCCCGGCTACCGGTATCGGTTCTGGTTCTGTGCTGGGGGAGCACCAATCCCCACATATATATCTGCCCGCGTAGAACAACACGGGGCCCCGTAGAGGGCGCATGCGGCTGGGCGTTGCCGTGTGGCACAGTGAGGTTTCGAGTCGTACCATGACAGCAGCATCCTAACTGGACCCTGCTGACCTGGCTGCTAACGCCACGCGAATGCTGTACGAGCACGTTCTGACGAAATACAACGAATGCATTTTGATGGACGATGAAACATATGTTAAAATGGACTTTGGACAACTCTCAGGACAAAAACTATACCTCGCCAACGTAAGGGTGATGCTCCGGATGAATTCAGATTTGTCTATGTAGACAAGTTTGCTCGCAAGTTGATGATATGGCAAGGCATCTGCAGTTGTTGAAAGAAAACGAAGGTTTTTGTGACTGGAGCGACTATGAATAGGCAGGTATTCAAGGAGGAGTGTCAGAAGTGAATTTTGCCATCCATTAAATCGCTGACTTGGCCAGCTGCCATTACAGCCTGGATGACATGGAATGGTATAAGTAGAATGGTATTGACGTTGTTGAAAAAACTCTCAACCCATCAAATTGTCCAAATTTTAGTCCCATCGAAAAAAATTGGGCAATTATCAAAAACAAACTGAAGAAATGTGGCAAAACAATCAAAAAACCATTTGATTTTCAGAAGTGGTGGAAAGAGATGGCAGATCAAGTGGACAGCTCTATTGTGCAGAAAATGGTGGTATAAGCGAAAAGTCCGAGAATTCATCCGCAGACGGATAATTTTACATTGCTTTTTCCTTTGAAGTTCAATAAATTTCCAGTAGAATGAAAACTTAACCGCTGCTTTATGTGCTTTTTTGGAAATCTAATAATGTCCTATTTTGTGCGGCCTAATAATAAGTGCATCAAGCTTTAGTCCCCCGCCCCTTGGAGGCGATGTTAGATATTTCCGATCGGTATAATTTGGGCTAACTTCCAGACGCTTAGAAAGTAGTGAAGCTCCAAGCATCTGTTGAAGATAGAACGCAGACGTAAGTAGACTTTTGTGTTGAGTTAAAGATCCAATCAATCGGCATTCTTCATGTTTTTGCTGTGTTTCAGCGCTAAGCAAATCTTTTCATCCGTAATCTTATCCTCTCGGTTTGAGCCAAGCAAATGCGGCGAAGCAATATGATCGCCTATCGCATTTGCTTTTCCCAATGAAGTAATGATAAGCGAATCGACAACCTTAAGAGGAGGAACGGTTTAGAGATGGGTCTTCAAGACATTGGCTACCTTCCAAATTGGTCTAGAACGATCATCAAAAGTTTGGACAACACGCCCAAAATTGCCGGCCAGTTTCGCGTTGTCTGTTTAGATGGCTGGTCCTCTAAAATTGGCGTCTACGAACGTTTCTTAAGCTAATCGACGATGATGTGGGAATCAATTACAATAAACTTACCTTTCACAGGATCTCGTCGGACGCACGCCTCTTCAGCCACGGTTATGGCTTGATGTAATACCTCTAACTCTCGGTCTATATCCTGGCAAACGGTGGATTTTCGTCGATGTTTTGGTTCACCATTCGACCGAACTGAACCTAGTGAACGTGATGGTAACTGATTGATGGTCGGAACTGAGATCGTTGTGCGCCACCGTCCAGGGTGGAGGAATTCCCCGCCGGTGAGAGGAATGTCGGTGGGACCATGTTGAGCGTGGTCGGACAGTGAACGTCCGTTCTGGTTTCGCCGGTAATTCCGCCAATCTTCGTGCCGAGCTTTCTGGTCTCCTTCCACGACGAAACCTGAGCTAATCCGAGTGATGGTGGACGGGTTGCTCTTGAACTTCGCTGATAATTCGTTGTTGGCGGTACACTGTAATACAGCGATGAACCGAACGTTATCGATTGTTGTTTACACCTCCACACCAAGAGCCCCGATGAAGGAAGTGCGAAAGTGAGGCGGGATGCAGTACTTGATTCCTTTCTTCACGATGACCGTTACATCCCCCCTGGATTGGTGGGATTAAGCCGGGTGATTTTGTGGTCTGGCAACCAGAAGCTGTCACCTTGCTGTGCTGTGATTGCGGACGGAATCGGCAAGCTCGTTTTTTTTGCTCCGATAGCGCAAATCTGATAGGGGTTGCTGCGACACTGACGAAGTGCACCGGTTATGTTGACGTAAACCCCGATCAAGTCGTCCGCAGAGAACAGATTGGGATAGCGTTTGTTGCTGTTTGTAATCTCCAGAATTGTGGGGTGAGCGGGAGAGAGAGTGGGAGCGGGAGCGGGAGCAGCATGCACTCGCGGAAGTGGCGGAAAATATTCCACCCTGAAACCCGGAGCTCTTCCTTTTCCGGCCCTTTTAGTTGTTCGTTCATTGAGGACTGTCGATCAGAACCCTGGTGAACACCACCGCAGTTGCATGTTCATGAGTGCATTTGCTGCAGCGTAAGTCGATATTGCAGTTTCGAGTGCCGTGACCGAAGTCGAGGCAACGCTGGCACTGCGTTACGTCACGATGGCCGTCACGGTATGCATCCCTGTGAATGATGATGGAGTAAAACGAACGAGTTGCTTGCAGCGAGTCACTGTCCCCTTCTTGAAGTGTAGCGGGTGCTTCTTCACATTTTCATCTTTGTCATCCGATAGACTACGATGTGGGTCCAAGCTCGGTAGGCCCCTGATGACAACCTTAAAGGGCTCCTCACAAGGGATGTCGTGCGTGAAGTATTCCGTCTTATCCTTCTTCAGAAACTTCTTGTCAAGGTCATAGTCTACATTCGTGTGAAGCATACCCATGGTTCCGGTGCGTGATAGCTTGTATTCAGCGAGTCAAAGCTACTGACAAGCGTATCGAGAGACATTTTTCGACTACAAATCCTTGCTTGGGCCACAATATTATACGGTGCGTGAACAGGAAGTATTGGACCAGTCTGAGACATCCATTCAAGTTGAACAGTTAGGTAAGAAAGTTCTGGTCTGGCAAGCTATTTGTGGCTGTAATAAGATTTGGCAACCCTTCATCACAACTGCTTCGATAAACAGTGAAATATACATCAAAGAGTGATTACAAAAACGACTTCTACCCATGATGTCAGCCACAAGGATCCTATTGACTTCTGGCCAGATCTTGCGTCTTGCCATTACGCGAAATCAACGGTAGAATGGTATACCACCAAGAACATTTCATTCGTTTCAAATGACATGAACCCTCCTAATTGTCCGCAAATTCGACCAACTGAAGCATTTTGGGCATTGACGAAGGCACATCTTAGGAAACATGTTTCGGCAGCTGGTATCTGCTTCAACAGTTTGAAAAAGATTGAAAAAAGTTTCAAAACGTATTGCTATGAAATCTGTGCTGAATCTTATGAAGAACACTAGAAAATGAGAAGAAAGATTAGTAATTTCCATTTAATTCCAACTATCTTTATTGCTTATCTTAACAGATACTAAATACGCGTATCTGTCAAGATAATCAATAAATGTAGTAGGAATTAAATGGAAATCACTAATCTTTCTTTTCATTTTCTAGTATTCCACTAAAAACTCACTAGAATTAATTAAGAAGCACGTTCGCAAGAAAGCTGCGCCAGCTATAAAAAAAACGCTAAATTGCAAATCTTCAGAACACTAACCTGATGTGCTTCTCTAATTTTAACAGAATATCTAACAAAACTTGAATTTTCAACATTGTGAAAACTCCATATTTTCTAGGGCAGTCTTTAGATGTTTCCAACTTACTAACCAGATTTCGCTCACTATTCTTTGCGAATCTATCAGGTAATTCAGATAAAAAAAAAAAAAAAAAAAACAAAAAAAAAAAAAAACAAAAAAAAAAAAAAAACACAAAAAAGACTCCAGAGCACACAAAAAACAAAAAAAAAAAAAAAACAACCACTAAAACAACCCTTGGCTGATTATTCCGACAAGTGCATTATCAGGCGTGCAGTGCACCAGGCGCACACACATCCCTAGCAAAGCAAAATAACAAACTGATATCAAATAAGTAAATACTTTTGTTATCTCAGATATCATTTTGAACTCACCTGTTATCGCATAACAAAATTAGTTATCAACATTGAATAGTTTTGTTATCATCTGTTATCAATTTTTAAAGACGATTTTTGACGAACGTTACTGAATATTACCAGCATGCTGAAGAATTCTGAATATCACAAGCATGTCAAGGATATGAAATTGAGCTTTTCACCAGAAGCAGTACTTCAGTTATTAGTGTATGAATTTGATATCATGTTGATAACATAATTTGAAATTATCGCAAGTAATTTGTTCATATCACAAAATTTGTTATCAAAATGAACTCAATGATAATAAAACGAGTTAATGTTGTGATATCCAACGAATATTAATTAGTTATCCTTTTTGTTATTTTGGCTGTTTATTCAGCCTGAATCATAACATATTTAGTGATCAAAAAGTGATAATCAGATACTAGAACTTGTTATCACTTTGGTATAAACCTTTGCTTGGGATACCCGCTCACCAAACCACCCCCCCACCCCCGCCTCCCCCCGGGACGAGAATGGGGGTCGAAAAAACCCCAAAAAGGGGAAACTTCCCCGTGAAAAAAAAATATATTGGGGTTTTTTTTTTTTTTTCTTGAACATTCAAACACAATAAACCACTATGTCTATACATAAATAGTTTACTTACTTAATAATACTAAGAAAGCTGTCATTAAATACTAAACACATTTACAGTACATTGAAAGAAAGGTATTTTCGGAGCATATTCTCTTTCTCTTGTCATCACACCTAACGTTTTGCTTATTTTTATTTTATTTTGTAGACTAGTTTGCCACATTCTAACGAAGCATCTCTTAGAAACGTCACTTCTTAAACACTACAGCTGAACTTTCTTAATTTCTAAACGTTTGTGGAAGAGTTTTGTTTTTCATCTTGATTTACTGTCAATTTTATCGTGACGCTCTCTGTTTGCAGATTGCAATTGCTTCACTTTTTTATGTGCTTATATTTTCTTTTTTCTTGAAAAAATATACCTTATATTTAAGTATAAAATCTCTACAGTAAAAGAAAGGAAATGAAAAACAGACGAACGGAAATACTTGGTAACTTGTGGTGTTGTATAAAACTGCAATTTTGGGTCGATTACTTATAAATATAGGTAAAAAAAAAAACTGACTAACTGCATCGTAAGTGCATCCCCTTGCGGCCGTTACCCCTCATGCTATCATCACTACCAGCTCACTGATGTGAGCTACTTTCCAGTACATGACACGGATTCGTGCATACCACACTTGCTTCCTACTGATTTTTGGCAGGGTTGACAACTTGATCGACCACTTTTGATCAACCAGTCGCAGAGTAGACTGGTCCAAACGATTTTCAATATTATTTGTCATTTACGACAATGGTGTCTTGCCGTTTTAAACTTCAAAACGATTTTCGAACTTTGTTGAATTAAAATTCAATAAAATTCGACCGGTCTAAAACGACATCGAAACTGTCATCAGCGGTGAAGTCACAAGTATATTCCAATTTCAAAGGTAGTGGTAGTGGTAGAGGCGGAAAGGGCTACAGCAGGGGATGGTTTTGGCACTCTTTTCTTCACATCGAAAGCACCTTGGACAATCTTTCATTGCTATTTAAAAAATAACACATATACCCTACTGCACAACTTTCTGGATATTTTGCTGCTTTCTTCGCTTCTTATAACGGTTTGTATGGAATGTCTCCTCATCAATCCAAAACTGGTGTTTACGTTTTTTGCATTCACAAAGTTAATTCATGTTTTTGTTGCTGTGCTTCTTTCTGTTTGTCTTCGATACATTCTTGCTTGCTTTCTTTCTCTCATGGCATTTCTTCGGGTCGGCGATGGTCGTCTGGTTCGGTGTCCGGCGATTCCCAATCAGTTTGTGACTCCTTTCTCTTTTCTCTTTTGCAAAGTGGACTTTTCTCATCGTGTGTACTGCATTGTCTCGCTGTTGTTCGAATCGGTTCGCAATGACAACAGGTACCACTGCTGCACCCGGAACAAACCGTTTGGGGGGAAATGAAATGGGGACACGCGCGATGCATCGATGATGATGACGTACGGATCCGCTTAGCGGAGCCCAGCTTGGGGGCGGAATTGTGTCTTCTGTTTCGGAGGTTTGGTTCAGTTTGTAAATTTAGTAGATGATGGCCTGAAAATAAAGAAAGGGAATATAAGACGCCATAAATGAAAACAATGAAAAAATGTGCATTTTAAATTATACTAAATATTGAGATTGACATCAGTGATTTCAACATGCACGGTACAAAATAAAGTAATTATCAATTCAGCGGAATCAACTTTACACGAAAAAATACGTGAACATTACGATTTTGTGTATAGCCTTTGTGGACTTTGACCAGAAACCTGCTCTATTTAAAATAAGAGGACGATCACTTTTTAGAGCTCATTTGCAAATGCATCAACTCTAGCAACAGTTTCACCAGCCGTCTAATGTCTAAGCATGCTTTGGCTTTGGTGTAGTGCAAATGTTGACATTTCAGCTCGAAGTAAATGTTTCTGTTTCAACACATGGACATTCCAGCCCGGATTTTAAATTTGAGAATGAAAGAAAGTTTTCTGAGAATTCTCCGATCGAAGAATATCTGTACGAATGTCCAAATCAGAGTCTGTTAATTGATTCGTTCCCTTTTAGCTATATTTTCTCATTTCAGGTAAGGATAATGAAACCGACGACTATACGAAATGCAGAGCTGCCGGTATTAACAAAATAGTTGCGATACAATGTTTGTGTACACTCTGATATCCTCCACGACTTCATATCTTGTTCCATCTTCTCTACTGTACTAAGAAAGTGTACTCTATCGACCGATCTATGAACGCAAAAGGACCATATTTTTTCACACAGTTGTTTGATGTCCATCAGCAAAACACCTTGGGCTTCTGAATCTTCTTCAAAACATACTTGTAGTACAAAGTTAACATTTTCACGAGTAAACTGGATGCGTTACACGAAGTTATCATCATCTTCCATTAGTTGTGTTTAATAAACTTCCACCGAACGATATATCTACGTAGATCCAAAGATGTCTAATTTACTGTCGGGGAAGCCATTCGTGATCACGCTCGATTCAGGTTTCGCCGAGACTTTGAATGGCGAAAAAATGTGGGCTGTTGCGGTACAGGTTGTGAATTCCTCCATACGGCGTCAATCAAGCGAGAGCGCATTTTTGGAACGGACAAGCAATGAGTACGTGCATGCATGACATAGACGGCTAGGACACATGTACTGTGAACATTTCGTGAAATTGCAAGATTTGACTCAAGAAATGAAGGGGAGAAGATGCTATTTTGCTGAGAAGTCTAAAATGTGATTACAGGAAAAAATGCGTGGAAAAGTGTTCCCAAAAGCGTCAGAAAGTCAACTTTATGTTATGGTGGATTTGGTTCATATGGACATCTGCGGACCGAGGCGTAAGAAGAGATTTGAAGGCGGGGGGAGGCGGCCATTTATCAAGCTTCATTAATGACAACAACAAGTCACTATTTCGCCTTTGTGGAAAGTCTAGTAATAGAGAAACTAGCAGTCAGGATGGCCAAGAAGATCGTAGTAGGCGACCCCGTCGTTGTGATTAACATCCATACCTATCATGCAAAAGTCACGACTTCAAATCTCACCCCCGGAACCCCACCCAATAACACACATTTCCTCTTTCTAAACTCTGAACCCGGTGCGAGCGTTGCTACGCTTGCAACTAAATGAATGAAAATTTAATAGAACTGGCGCGTTTATGGTTGTTTTTCGGAATGAGTTTTGTTAAAATATTTTCGTTTGCTAATGTGTGACTTCGATTATAGAGTTTTTTTTTTTTTGTTTTTTTTTTTTTTTTTGTGTTTTTAATTTAACCCTCGGATCGGTAGTTTCTACCATGGTTTTTTTTTCTGTGTAGAAGCATTTCATAGACAAAAATTTTATCTTCAAACTACGCCGTATCCTGTCAGTTTGAACGTAATTTTCTCTTGCATAACCTTAGATTAACTTCTTGTGCATAATGTAGCACTGAGAGTAGCTCAAGCATCCCCCTTTCTTGACTAAGAAGGGGTTCAAACTTCTATCAGAACATGCTTCTTACCCGAGAAATACACATTTTGTGTTTTAGTTGCCTGGATAATTCTCATGTTTGGTTGAAATTTGTGTTTCATTTGTATGAGAGCCCCCCTTCCTTCCAGATGAGGGGGGGTCTCGAACCACCATAGAAACATTTCTTGCCTCCAAAAACCCCCACATGCCAAATTTGGTTCCATTTGCTTGATTAGTTCTCGAGTTATGCAGAAATTTCTGTTTCATTTGTATGAGAGCCCCCCTTCCAGAGAGGGAGGGGTCTAAAACCCCACATGCCACCATAGAAACATTTCCTGCCTCCAAAAATCCCACATGCCAAATTTGGTTCCATTTGTTTGATTAGTTCTCGAGTTATGCAGAAATTTGTGTTTCATTTGTATGAGAGCCCTCCCCCTTCCAGAAGGGAGAGGGGTCTCAAACTACCATAGAAACAAATCTTGCCTCCAAAAACCCTCACATGCCAAATTTGGTTCCATTTGCTTGATTAGTTCTCGAGTTATGCAGAAATTTGTGTTTCATTTGTATGGGAGCCCCCCCCCCTTCCAGATAGGAGGAAGGGTTCCAACCCCCATCATTTTCTTTTTCATTCGTTCTCGAGTTATGCAGAAATTTGTGTTTCATTTGTATGAGAGCCGCCACTTTCAGAGGGGAGAGGGGTCTCAAACTATCATAAGAACCTTTCCGGCCCCAAAAACCCCTGCATACAAATTTTCACGCCGATCGGTTCAGTAGTTTCCGAGTCTATAAGGTTCAGGACAGACAGACAGACAGACAGACAGACAGACAGACAGACAGACAGACAGACAGACAGACAGACAGACAGACAGACAGACAGACAGACAGACAGACAGACAGACAGACAGACAGACAGACAGACAGACAGACAGACAGACAGACAGACAGACAGACAGACAGACAGACAGACAGACAGACAGACAGACAGACAGACAGACAGACAGACAGACAGACAGACAGACAGACAGACAGACAGACAGACAGACAGACAGACAGACAGACAGACAGACAGACAGACAGACAGACAGACAGACAGACAGACAGACAGACAGACAGACAGACAGACAGACAGACAGACAGACAGACAGACAGACAGACAGACAGACAGACAGACAGACAGACAGACAGACAGACAGACAGACAGACAGACAGACAGACAGACAGACAGACAGACAGACAGACAGACAGACAGACAGACAGACAGACAGACAGACAGACAGACAGACAGACAGACAGACAGACAGACAGACAGACAGACAGACAGACAGACAGACAGACAGACAGACAGACATTCTGTTACGTCCAAAGACGATGTTGTCTTTAAGCGGAAAGTCATTTAACTTCCCTGTTTTGTCGAGGTCTTAAGCTGATCATGAATGTCATCATAAGCACATCATAAGCATCAACATTTCTCATGAGGACCTTCTCTAGTATGGGACACCTTCTTCTTAAGGGGGTGTCACTGTTGGTGTTACGATTGTTTTATCGCCGTTTTGAAGCATAACAAGTTTCATACTTGGTTTCTATCTGTTTAACATTGCTTTGGAGGGTGTGATTCGGAGAGCGGGGGTAGAAGATCTTTAGGATGTCCGTCCAAGCTTTTGGCTTGGTCGACGACATTCATGTCATAGCACGCAACTTTGTAACGATAGCGGAAACTTGCATCAGACTTAAAGCTGCAGCTAGTAGGATTGGGTTTGTCAATAATGCGTCAAAGACATAATAAATAAGGGTGAGAGGCTCACAAGATAATAAATCCAGGCAGTGTACGAATTCGTTTACCTGGGCTAATTAATGACCGCCGATAACGACACCAGCAGAGATATACAAAGGCACATTATGGCACACCATCGTGCCTACTATGGACTGCGGAGGACGCTAAAGTTGAACCCAGTTCTTCAAACCACAAAGTTAGCCATCTACAAGACATTAATTAGATCGGTAGTCCTTTAAGGCAACGAAACATGGACAAAGCTCGTGGAGGACCAACGCGTCATGAGTGTCTTTAAACAGAAGATGCTGCGTACGATCTATGGGAAAATGCAGATGGAAGACGGAATGTGGAGGAAGCGAATGACAGCTGCTGGGAGAACCTCCCATCGTTCACACCGTAAAAATTGGTCAACTACGGTGGCCTGAGTATGTCGTTAGCATGTCGCACAACAACCCAGTTAAAAATGATTCGCGGTAACGAACCACCGGGCACCAAAAGAAGAAGCGCGCAGCGAGCAAGGTGGATCAATCAAGTAGAAGGCGACCTGCGCACCCTTCGCAGAGTGCGAGGCTGGCAAACCCCCACACACACCCACCCCCACTGAGAATTCCTCTAAGAACCACCCTCCACATTTCCCCTTTTTTGGGCGCTTCTTTACAGCAGAGGCCACCCCGGACTTAGCCTGATTGGTAAAGTAAGTAGTCTTGCTTTTAGGAAATAAGTCAGGAAAACCACATCAAGTGTTCTTTAATATTGAAATTGTTACTTGGATAACACACCGGCCACGGTTTTCGATGAGGGGAAAGATGGTTAGTTCGACAGTTGTTGTTACTAGTGACCGAAGGATCTCCTGCATCTCCACACTGCCACAGAAACCCGAGCAGATACGAATAACTCGATAACTGAACTTGGTGGTTAGATGTAAAATACCTAAGGATAATAAGTTGTCCCACTATATCATTACCGGACATCATTAAACATTACCGGTAAAATGAGAAGTTGTGTTATCAAAACCTCTAATCAGAAATTGATTTCCATCACATGTGATCTTTTTCGAGTGTAAAACAGAAATTTCACATTGCTAGAACCATTCTGTACCATTGGCGGTATTTGAGCACGATCAAGCGCGCACATTTTTGCCAGTGAAGGTGGCGGATCCGTTCCTGCCTTGACCTACCCTGCATGGGGATGTGTGGCAAAAGTGTGTGTGTTTGCTTCGAAATACTGCTTAACAAAAAAGCCCTACGCTCAATTTCAAACTACTTATACTCGATTTCAAGGCCTGCCGAACGCTATAGGACCTATCAATACATTCTCTTCACAGCTTTGGTTCTAGCAGAAATTGCTGTTCACTACTGGGATCCCATGATGTTGGGAAGATATTCCCAATTTCAAAACATTATAATTTAATTTGGTGCACTGTACGTAATAAAAACATAGTTAGTAATGCCACATTATCATGCTAATACCAAATTTCGGTAAGACAATGCCAATGTAGTACATGTCAGGTATTCCCAGGTATCCTAAATAACAAGTTTCGTTATTCCAAAGATAGTTTGCATAGATTTTACCTGCATATTTTACCTCTCAAGCAGTACTCATCTCAATCCAATGGTAATTCCAATTGTCAAGATCAAAATTAGGTATTCAAGTGTTATTTTGTCCTGCTCGGAAAGGGATGCGACCACTGTTTGGTATTGGAAGTGATTTGTATTTTAAATCTAGTGGCGATAGGAAGAGGTCAAGTGAAAAATGGCAAGGAAGGGCACGGATTTGGGATAGAACTTCTGCTGACCACTGAGCAACCGGGTCACGTCTTATTCAACTTTAAAATTTAACAGGGTAAAACTGCTTGATATGAGGAAATTAAATCGATGGTATGAATCCAGCAAGTATCGATCAAAGATGAAACCAACGTCAAAAAATATATGCAAATACGCAAACTTTTCTTTTGATGATTTACAGCATAAACCTTTCAGCGATAGATAGTGAAATTTTGTCTATCTTTTTGCCTTTGCACAGTTAATCCTTTGCTTTGCCAGCTTTGACGTCTTCGCTTAAGCATCAAATTTAAAGTTGAGTCGCCAGGTTTAATGCAGGGTGGCCACAGACTCGGGAAAATCGGGAAATGCGGGAAAAATGCGGGAATTCAAAATCATCGGGAAATTTGTGGGAAAAAATCGGGAATTTCAAAAGCCATCGGGATTTTTTGTCATATGGAAGGAACCATACTCATATCTTTTTCAAATGATTTTTGTGTAGCGTTTTTGTCATCTACTCGGTCCAACGATCATAGTAACGGAATGAAACAGTGTTTTTCTGCAAATCCAGCATCGCTGAAGAAGATAGCTCAGTGCTCTATAGGTGGCCCGGTTGTCATCGGGAAGGCGTTCAAAGAATTGACTGGTGAAATCAGTGATCTGCGAGCCAGCCCAGGCTTTGAAGTCCTCAACATCGTTAGCTGCAGTTTGCACGTCGTACTCAATTCCTACAAGGAAGGGATATGACATACAGATTGGCATGCATGTGGATGATTTTTGCAAAGATTAACTTTGCATGTTTTTTAAAATATTTTTTCTTTTTATATGCTAAGCGAGCTCCGCCAACCTGGGGTTGTAACACTGCTGTCATTTTAAAAATACCATAAAGTCTCAGTGCATTTGTATACTAGACAAATTTATGTGACTGCAGTGGACAGAAACCTATTGTGCCAGTCACTTTACAGCAATAACAAAGACACCAAATGTATCAGACATTTTTTTTTTGTAAACGAATCCTTTTCAAAAAATGAGCTGTGCTTTTTTCAACAACCGTTAAATAGACTAAATATAAAATGTCGACCAATTGATGCATGATGATATTTTTGATCACGCATGGAGAGCTTTAAATAAAAATGACGTAAAATCGTGTTTTCTTCAGGTTCATCAGTTTTTTCACTGAAATTCGGCGAAGTTCGTTGGGTCAAAAACAGGGGGTTCGTCACTCTACCACGTTGTGTTTGTGTTTCGGAATGTATCGCACGGTGCCCCGATAGACCGTTATTATAAAAAATAAATGTCCATCAAAACCAAGTACATAGCTCGATTCTTGGGGTAGTTCTGTCCTTCTGGACAAATTCTTAAAAAAAATCCCTAGGAGGAATCTTGAGAAATCTTGATTTTAGTTTTTAGCTAAAAAAAAAAAATCAAAAAATCCATATTCAAATTAATTAATATCATCAAAATACCTACATGAACGTCCGATAAGTGATCCGAGTCGATTTCAACCAGTTTGTATTTATTACCGTTATTACAATTATAAATATTTACAACTGACTTAACTCACCAAACTGACTTAAGTACGTTTTTTGTATGGCCTAGCATGTGATTTTTTAATTAATTATGAATAAATAATATTTTCTTTTAAAATTGCATTCTTCTACTCATCACCGGTGATCATCAAAGTAGGCTGTTAAACGTAAAAATCTGCCTCTTCGTCAAGCTTCAGCAATTGAATGTTTCGTGTGATAAACGTCAGAAAGCCTAAGTGAAAATGGATCTTCATGAAAAAAAACAGAAATCTGGTTTGCGTATTCTGTCTTTCGAAGGCATCGTCGCTTCGATCGATAACTGAAAGCATAAGAGTTGTTATCCAAAAGTTTCTGCTAGATTTTGAATCCAAACAAAACTTTTATCCGTCGGTCATCTGCGGAACATGCCGCGTGGCTTGTGGGGAGTATAGCAAGGGAGGTAAAAGGATCCCCATGATTCACAATTACAATCTCCAAAATTCAATCGTCACGCGATCCCAAGGTATGTGCAAATGTGAAATTTGTGTCGCAGCCGGTACACGTGAGGGTAGAAGCAATTTGCCAGGTTTTCAAGCTAAGAAACTCAAGCGCGGAAGACCCAGATCCAGTCCAGACACAGAAGATGTTGGCGGATCTAAGGCGGTAGCAATTTGTGAAACTTGCTACAGCAAATACGGAAGAGGAAAAAGGCACCGTTGCACTCAGTTCACCCGAACGTCAAATTTGAAAAACATGCTGAAAAAAGGAGAGTCCTCGTCGGGGTCGAGTTCTACAGATGCGGCAGTAGCTGACTATATGCGTTCGAAGCCAGAAACACCTGGTAAATTTTTTTTTTTTCGAATTTCACCTAATCTTAAAAAAAACATATTTTTCAAGATGGCAAATACATTCTGCGTAATCTTCGTGGGAAACCGACTGTATTCAAGAAGGATACCTCTCATCCAGGACCTTTCAAGAATCTACGTGCAGATTCTCTGTTTAAGGTCAAAGCCGAGAACAATCTGAGCATGAGGAAAACCTTGGGTAATTAGTACTTTATTTAGAACAAAGTGTGTGTTATGTAATCTATTCATTATTTAGGTGTGATAAAAAGTATTCGCGCATCGGGAGTAAAGATCGAACCTGGAGTACGGGAGAAATTGGTGGAAAGGAACCGACAGCTTAAGGATTTGTTTAAAGTAGTACAGTTATCTAGTATCACAGGAAAGGTAGGATCTTCGTCGGAGGAGGTTGTTGTGGCCCATATTGCACTGATGTACACTGAGCTGATAAACAGAATTAAGCGTTCAAGACCAACTGCTGAAGGCGATTTTCTTGTGAAAGTTGGAATTGACGGGGGTAGGAGCTTTTTCAAGATCACTTTATCTGTGATTTCCCCACAAACGGAGCATCGGTCTGACAATGACTTCAAGGATGGCGGTGTAAAGAAACTGTTCATCATTGCACTTTCACCAAACCTCGCGGAAAAGTACGAAAATATTTCCCCGATTTGGATAGACTTACTCAAACTGCACGAGCTCGATCATTTGGTTGCCGGGGACCTCAAAATTATAAACATTATAATTGCCATAATGGCGCACTCCTCGAAGAACCCGTGTCCATGTTGCGAGGCTTCCAAGAGTGAACTTGGCATATCGAATGGCATCTCGAGAACCAAAGGAAGCATCAAGGAAAATTGCACAAGAAAAGGAAAAAACTTCGCAAGCTGTGTGCATGCTCCTTTGGTTTCCGGTAACAACGAAGACAAAATTTTGAAGCTTTGCCCACCTCCGCCACTGCACATCACGCTTGGAGTCGTCAATACGATTTTCAAGTTCCTCGAGAAAAAAGCACCAGATTGGGTAGATTTGTGGGTGAACGAAGCACAGGTGAGACATCAACAAATGGCATACGGGTTCACTGGTAGAGCCTGTCACGCGCTTTTGAAAACTGCCAAATGTTTGGCAGACAATCCCGATCTTTCGGATTACGTCACGGTAAGCTATTCTACTTAATCTTTAACCAATTTCTTAATAATGTTACGATTATCAGGTTCTGAATAATTTCAAAAACGTGTACGCTAAATGTTTTTCTTTCAAACTTGAACATGGTTTTGAAGAAGCAATTGATGGTTTTGCCAGTAGCTGGGAAAAGCTGCAGCTTCCATATACGTCGAAGTACCATATTTTAAAATATCATGTTCCAGAGTTCTGCAGAGACACGGGAAGATGTCTTGGTTTACATAATGAGCAGGCTTCGGAGTCCGTTTATTCGGATTTGGAAGAGATTTGGCAGCGGTATAGAGCACCTAAATCATCCCCCCATTTACAATGATCGATTACTAAGTGCTGTGATCGACTATAACAGCAATCACGTGTTTAAGCTTTCAATAACGTTTATGATACAATCAATCTCGGTTAACAACTCTTATATATGCATCAGCACTGAATTGATATTTAACCTTTCATTCGATCAAGCATAGAAAGCAATACCTAAACCAAACTAGAACCAGTAAGCCATACAAAAAACGTACTTAAGTCAGTTTGGTGAGTTAAGTCAGTTGTAAATATTTATAATTGTAATAACGGTAATAAATACAAACTGGTTGAAATCGACTCGGATCACTTATCGGACGTTCATGTAGGTATTTTGATGATATTAATTAATTTGAATATGGATTTTTTGATTTTTTTTTTAGCTAAAAACTAAAATCAAGATTTCTCGAGATTCCTCCTAGGGATTTTTTAAAGAATTGGTCCAGAAGGACAGAACTACCCCAAGAATCGAGCTATGTACTTGGTTTTGATGGACATTTATTTTTTATAATAACGGTCTATCGGGGTACCGAATTTAAAAGTATTCATTCAGAATGCTACACGTTCGTTCGAATTTGTGTTTAACCGGTACATGTTTTAATCGTTTCCATACCAGACACTGACCCTGTCCTGGACGGAGCATAACTCTGTCTCGTTAATGCATGGATCTCGAAATACCAGTCCGTATGCAAGTTGGTGGTGTCTCTCGAAGTCCCTCGAGCCGGTTCAACACGTTTTCCCTACTTTTTCCAACGAGTTTTGCAATCTCTGTGGGTATTTTTTTTTATTATAAGCATTCCCAGCATCGCCTCCAATTGCAACCGGTGCATTTTTGTTGCGCATAGCTCTCCTTTGGCAATGGAGCTATGGTCCATGCTGTTAAAAGTAGGTACCTACAACAATTCTATTGCGGAAAACTTGCTTCTTGATTCGAAGAAAACGCTCGTCGATCTTCGCATCACCAGCATCATACTGCGCATGTCAGGCGGTCGATTTTAGATTATAGAGTGCACCCCCGCATGGTACAGCGCTGCTACTAACTAGCTATATAGCAACATCGTGGTGCCTGCGCTGCTGCGCGGTGGCGACTCGTTTGCAGTTTAAGTATTTTCTCCCGGCTATTTTTTCCCTTCGACTGGTGTGTTTCATTTCAAGCACATTCCAGAGATATTTTTAAACTTTTTGGAGCTACGCCGTACGGGCACAGTGAGTCGTAATGCGGTATACTTCGATGGGCCAGGGCTCTATATTCTGTTGGGTTTTGATTTGAATCATACTAGGAATTTGTGGTTTTGTCTGGCGTGTCATAAGAAAAGGAATATGCTCTCTTTAGGTTCTGATGAGGCAATCGATTTTCCAGCTTATTGTTTGTGAAATTTTCCACGGTTGAAAACCTTCTTTTGCTGCCTGGTATGTAGAGCATCAAATCAATACATATTCACTGTAGAAATTTCACGAAAGATTCAGTCTGCAAACTAGCCAACTCTTGCGTTAAGATGACGATTCCATAGAAATTCTGAAAAGAGTCGCTTGAAGCAAATTTTGAAAACAAATTTTAATGATATTTTCTAGATGGTTGAGATACTCCCCGGAACGAGTGTTTTGAAGTAGGGAAGTAGTAGTGAAGTAGTGAAGTTGTAAACTACCAGATTAATCACTTTTCATGGAGTATTCCGTCAAATCAAATACAATCAAAATCAAACTCCCTGTTTCCGCCCTTCGAAAGAGGTGAGGTGAGTCACTGTCATAAGAGAGGTGACGAGATAGTCACGTTATTTACGGTGAAATGGAAAATCGTGTAATTCTGGGACTATAGTAACCTTGTAAGAGACTCAACAAACATCAATGTTGAATAACTGTTTGCTCAAACAAAAAATCTTCTAGAAAGCTGAATAACTTCTCCAAATTTTTTTCAACAAGCGGTTATTCGACACTTATGTTTGTTTTGGACAGCAAGCCTCACCCTACTCACGGTGCGGAATAAATGTAGAAGGGATATTGTTTTTCATTCAAACATAAATGTTTATCATGGCCGTCCCGATGCCAAGAAGCTGTCAATGAAGAAAATAAGTCTATTTTACAAAGGATCTAATTGGTCTAGTTAAATGGATAGTAGAATAATTGCTCGACCGTAGTCTCTTAAATCATGAGACAAATCGACAGGATCCATATTTTAATATTGAGTAGAATCTCATTCGATTCCCTCATTTATTGAAGGAAATTAAATATCAACAGAAATTGATTTGTTGGAGGAAATTAAATATCAACAGAAATTGATCGAATCCCATCGAATTGATCTTTAGAACGTTCAACTTGCTTAATGCAGATATAAGTTCCAGTAGTAAAATAGTTTATGGAATGTAGTAGCACAAATTGAAAATTTTAACCTATGTGAGTATGTTGGTTTAAATCGGTACTCAATTTAAAAAAATCTCTATTGTGCATCTTCGTAAAATCTTTTTACACATTGAGGATGTATGTTGGTTCCAAGCATCATCTGTTGGTTCTCTGGGTAATTACAGCCGATCTGGCAATAACGAAGTAACGACCTCGGGTTGTTAATTATTCTCATGCTCATGCTTATGTTGGTGGTGCATAATAACGAACGCCTTGTTGAAATTATTAAAGGATGTTTTTAAAAACGAATGTCCAACATCGATTACAGCTCAATTATTCATTGAGTTACAATAAAAAAATGTAATCGGTCGCAGCATCTTAGGCTGAATCATTTCTCTACACGAATGATACGAATGAAAAAAAGACTACTTTTTTTCGGGTGGATGGTAAAAAAATGGAAAAAAATATTTTAACAAACCAAATTGGATTTTATTCATTAATAAAATAAACACTTCGTAAAAATACTTCTACTCCCTGCTGCGCCACCTTGCGGCAGTTAGCTGGAACTTTGGCCAAAGATGAAAAAAAAGAAGCTTGTAGGCATATTCTTCAGTTCCTTGGTCGCCTTTTCGATCAAATCATCCGTCGTTTTGGCCACGAAATTATTTAAATATACTCTCCTCTTCAAATTGCTCCAGAACATCTAGATTATGTGGAGCTGGGACACGTTGGGAGGGTTAGTATGCTTGGGCTCCACCGGAATGTCCAACCGCTCCATTTCCTCCAGCTCCCGCTTCGAGTAGTGGGCCGACGCTAGATCTGGCCAAAACACCACGTCGTCATCCTTGTGGTACTTTTTAATGAAGGCGGCAACTTCTGGGAGGCACTGGGTACTGTAGATCTTGCCGTTCACTGCCAGCTCCGACAAGAAGAAAAGGGGACGTGACATCCCAACAAACATCGGTGTTGAATTAGAGCTTGTTCAAGCAAATTTGGAGAAGCTATTCAGCTGTTTCTTCTAGAATAGCTGAATAGCTTCTCCAAATTTGTTTGAACAAGCTCTAATTCAACACCGATGTTTGTTGGGATCCCCTTTTCACTGATTGTGAGCCACAGCAACATCTTCTTTGGGATCTTCGTGTGCGCTGTGTACTTTGGTGCCGTCCAACGTGAGGTACGTCTCGTCTTCCATAACCACGTTCCGCTTTGCCGGGAAGACCTCTTTGACCAGAATCTTCAGTCGTTGTTTCTGGGTTTCCGCTTGGTTATCCGACACGGCTGGCTTGGACTGACGCTGCCGCATGTGGATATCTATTTTGGCCAAATACTTCTTGACCGTTTGGCCGGTCGCACCGACCTTCCGGCCGAACGCACGAAAAGAAGTGGCCACCTTGCCTTCCGTCTTCCGTTTAAGCCGCTCGATGGACTTTCCCTTCTCTAGAAGTGCCAGAATCTTGTAGATGTTTCCGAGATCGTATCTGGCCGACACGAAGTGGGCCACGATGGCCGACTGTCTTAGGCCCGGATAGAGCAGGCGGTACAAACAAACCATAGATCGAAGTTGTTTCACTGTTCTCGCCATAGCACAGGGGTCAAAAAGTTAATTTTAACGCTCTTAAACTTCCTCAGTAATTGAAAAAAAATGAGACTTAAGACAGTAGGGTCAATATGGACCCGGATTTCAATCCTTTTTCCCCCCCTAGATATGATATTAAAACCAAAACTAAATTTCACACCCCCATTCACAGATTGCAAAAAAAACACCAGTGGGAAGAAAAAAATTTCCCCAACACTTGCCCCATTTTTTAAATCACAAAATTATATGCACTGTAATATTCAAATAATACTCAACATTAAAGAAAATAAAAATATTTTTTTCTTAACATTTTTTCCCCCCTGATGTTGAAGTTAGGGCATAATATTTAGAGACAAATTTATAATATCAATGGAGCATTTACACCGTGTCCAATAAATTCTCATACAAAATAAAACTCTATTTATTTCAAATCGATAATCCAGATTTTATTGATAACTTTACCCAGTATATTGCAATATAATACTGATCAACTACAGCATATGTTTTGGAATAACACCGTTTTTAACCTTCTTGACCAGCTCCAGACGTTTTTCGAAACCGTCACGTGCCGCCTGTGACGGACGACTTCCATCGGCATTTCGTCCCAAATTCGTTTGATTACGGTTTTGTATTGGTTCATATTAGACGCCATGTGGTCATTTACCTTCGCCAGCATGTATGACCATACGAAATAATCCAAGGGACTCAGATATGGTGAACTGGGAGGCCATTCATTCTTGTCCAAAAAGTCGGTCAAATTTTCTCGGCACCAGCCCTGAACGAGATTTGTAGTTTCTGATGGCGCTCCGTCCTGCTGAAACACAGAGTGATCATCTCCAAACTCCTCTTGTACATATGGCTTGACAACTTTCTCCAAAACTTCCGTTTTATCATATACGGCATTCACTTTAACGCCTTTTGCGATGAAAACCAGTGGTAATTTGCCTCGCTTGCAAATTCCTCCCCAAACCATCACTGACGCAGCACTTTGGAACCGTGGAATATTTCTATCACTCTCTGGAACAGTTCTCGAAGAGAGCGCCCACAATCTGTCGTTCTGGACATTGTGGGATTGTTGCAAGACGAATAACTTTTCGTCGGAAAAGATAAATTCTTCCCCACCGTGCCGCGACAAAAGCAGACTTGCTCTTTCGAGTCGTTTCTGCTTGGAAGGTTCCGAAACTCCGTGAACCTTACGTTTCTTGAAAGCTTGAAATCCGAGGTCATTTTGCAGTATATTGTGCATTGACGATCTCGAAACATTCAGATCTGCGGCCATTTTACGTACAGAGCGCTGTGATGTCCGTCTAATCCGTTCCCTGACAACTTTAACAACTCGTGCAGTCCGCACCGTACGAGTACGACCGGATCTCTTCCGGTCATCCAACGAGCAGGTGTCACGGTACCTTTGGATGGTACTCAAAATCCCGCTTTACTCCGAGGTTTTTCAAATTTCTGAAAATAGCGCCCGGGCGCTCACCTTTCAAAAACTTTTTTATCACCACAGCACGAAACTCCTTCATCGCTGGTAAAAGATAAACACCGAATGAAAACAATCGGACATAACCTAAAAGCGTTTGTATAAACAAAGTGCAAAACTACTCCAACACATACGTGAAGCATGTTGAGTAGTTGCACGACACCAATGCAAGGAAAAAGTGTATGAGAATATACTGGACACGGTGTATAATATCAATTTTATCTTTAATGATATTTTGAAAATCAGCTTCTGGAACGAGTTATCGGTAAATAAATCATCTTGAGTTAAAATTACTATTTACAGCACTGGTTGGAGTGTCATAATCCAAATGATATCGACAATTTTTACAAGCGAGGCCTATTTTATGTGAAAATAACCACAGCATGGCACTATGGTACGAATAGCCAAATTTCACGACAAAAATCGAAAACTCGAAACTTACAGTGTGCTCAAAAGATGGGGCAGGTGTGTTAGTGACGATGAGTTATAGTGCAAAATTTTCAATGTGTTATGTATGTTTGTCTGTGATATAAATGTTAACAAATAAATGGAGATGGGTTAACATAAAAATATAAACATTTTTATAAAAATCTCACGTTGTTACGCTCTTTGATGATAATTGTTGATGCTGCCGATCGAAAGTTATGCAGAACAAAAATGCAAAACTACCAATTTTAAAATGAGTTTTACTCCACAAGCGGACAAAAGGTAAGGTAATAAATATTCCGAAAAGGAACAAACCTCCCAAATATTGCGAAATTCTAAAATCCACTTCATCTTTTTGGTATGAAATTTCTGAATTATCAAATGTTACGGATGTTCCGGAACTTCCAGAAGACCATGCAACCCCAAAACCTTTTGGCTTCAAGTCAATGATCAGCGGAAGGAAGTCGGTTTGCCCTCCACGATGACGGAGGTTTGCTTGAAGCTGATTGCATCGCCGGTATTGCCGATATTTTCCGTTTCAAATTCAGCAACGTTTTCTCCGACGAGCTGCTCGACCCACAGGACATCGCGCTCGCCACCAGTAATGTGCCCCGTCTTCCTGTCTCCGGAATGGATTGTGCTATCACCAATGACATGGTTATTGCAGCTGGCAAGGTATTGAAGTCCTCAACGGGATGAGGTCCGGATGGAATTCCATCGCTTGTACTAAAACAGGGCGTGGATTTACTTGCGTCTCCGTTAGCAAAGGTGTTTAATCTTCTTTTGTCCACTGGCATATTTCCGAACTGTTGGAAGCAGTCATATGTTTTCCCAGTGTTTAAAAAAGGTTGCAAGAGAATGGTCTCAAATTACCGGGGCATAGTGCAGTGTCCATGTTGTTTGAGATGATAATTCTTCGGAAACTAGGGCAGAGCTACGCACACTATATTTCGCCGGATCAGCATGGATTTATTCCCAAACGTTCCACATCCACTAATTTGACGTGCTTCACCTCTTTCTTGGTCAAGCAACTTGAAAACGGTCATCAAGTAGATGTTATTTACACGGATATTTCCGCTGCGTTCGATGAAATGAACCACCAGATAGCAATAGCCAAGTTTGACAAGTTGGGTATGAGCAACTACTTGCTTATCTGGCTGCGATCCTACACTGAACCCAAACATCATCTCGAGATCGTCTGAAAAGTAATTCGATTGCGCCCTTTAACGAAAAGTATTCGGAAATCGGATGATTGTCTGTGTACACTGAACCCAAACATCCTCCTTTTATCGGATGAATTCTCCGTCGGTTGATATCGTAACATTGAAATCGCATTTTCGAATGATAGATGCAGGCGTAGGACGATTTTCTAGAAACCAGATGATTATCCTTCTAATGTTGAACAACTAATAATACGCGAAGTGAATTGACCTCCCGTTAAAATTCTGATGAACGCTGTACGAAAAATCGTCATCCCAAAGTTGAATGCGTATTGCATTGGAAAAGCCCTATGACGCAAATCATTTGAAATGAGGATGACAAACATTCCATTTTACACCATTCGGTTAAAACCTATCAATCGCTATCAGAACTGGTACCGTCACGAATAAAGGATCGAAACCTGATCGCTTCCTACGGAGTCGCGGAAAAATATTTTCTGACTCCTTCAATTTTTGTAGTGAAATAAGTTTATGTCGTGGAATTGTTTCAAATTGTTCATAAATCGCTAATAAATCTACACACTTTTGAAACAAACATCATATTGAATTTGGTTGAGTGTCATACGAAACATGGATGATCGTCATACGGATCTAGCCATAAGACAATCATCCGATTTCCGAATGCTTTTCGTTAAAGGGCGCAATCGAATTACTTTTCAGACGATCTCGAGATGATGTTTGGGTTCAGTGTACCTAACCGATCGTAGTATGTCTGTAGTATGTCCGTGCCTCAAGGCAGCCACCTTGGGCTGTTTTTGTTCCTGCTTTACATGAACGATGTCAATCTCATCCTTAAATGCCTCAAACTCTCATACGCCGATTATTTGAAGCTGTTCTACGCGATAAAGCATCCACTAGACGCCGTTTTTCTGCAACAACAGCTGGGGACGTTCGCAGAATGGTGTCGCATCAATCGGATGACATTGAATGTGTCCAAGTGCTCGGTGATTTCATTTGGCCGTAAACGTGAACTCTACCAATTCGGTTATGCTTTGGCAGGAGTTGAGCTGGAGCGCGTAACGACGGTTAAGGATTTGGGGATTTTCATCGATTCCAAAGTGACCTTCAAAGACCACGTAGCATACGTCGTGTCTAAGGCATCATCGCAGTTAGGCTTCCTGTTTCGTTTTGCCAAAAAAAATTAAGGATGTTTACTGCTTGAAATCGCTTTACTGCGCAATCGTCCGCCCTATTCTGGAATATTATTCTGTTGTCTGGTCTCCCTATTACCAGAATGAAATCCAGCGTGTTGAGGCCATCCAGCGGAAATTAATTCGATTTGCCCTACGTTATCTCAGGTGGAGAGATCCGTTCAATCTACCCAGCTATAACAGTCGGTGTCAGCTCATTAACCTTCATCCACTTGATGGAAGGCGTAACGTGGCAAAAGCTTGTTTTATTGGCGATCTCCTGCAAGGGAACATTGATTGTTCTACACTGCTCAGCATGTTGGACATCAACATACGCCGCCGTAATCTACGCGCACATTCGTTCCTGAGCCTTCCCGCGGCAAGAACCAATTATGGTCTCCATGAGCCAATGCGCAGCATGAGTCGTCTTTTTAATAGTTGTTACTTTGTATTTGATTTTAATGTACATGACGTGTTTTTTTGTCAGTTTGTTTAAATTTGTAGTTTTGTGATTTTAGTTTTAAGATGCCGGTCATTGGGGCAAATATTTTACCTGTTGACTGTAATAAACAATAAACAATAAACAATACAACCCCGAACCCTAATTTTTTCTTCTCTTTGCTTTATTTTTTACATTTTATATAAAAAAGATTTTAAAAAAAAAAATATTGTTTTTTTACAGAAAAATATTTTATAGAGTTTTTATAGTGGATTTTTTTTTTTTTTTTACTTTCCTTTTTTTTTCTTAAAATTTTTAAAAAAAAAATAAAAAAAAAATAAAAAAAAAAAAAAAAATTTTTTTTCGTTACACCCCCCCCAAATTTTTTTATACAATAACTAGCAACCATCGTGTATCTTCAAAATGTGCGTCTTTATATATCCTAGAAGTCATCTTAACAAAGTTTTCAAATTCAAACTGAAACAAAAAAAATAGAGCACAAAAACTGTGTTTTAAGTCCCACCCTAAGGAAAGTTAGAAAAACTGTTATAAAACGATACGTAGATGAGATTGAAGTTAAATTTTTTTGGCAAAGTTTCATTAAATTAAATTATCTACAATTCTGAAGGAGCTACAATTCCTCTAAATCATAAGAATAAAAAGTTAGAATTTTTATTATGAACATAAAAGGACCACCCTACCCAAGTAACAATCTTACTGCCTTTTAGCCTATGTTTAAATTCATAGGGGTTTTATTATTTCAATAGACATGCTATTTTGCTTAAAAGCAGCTTTCAATAATACGAAAGATGTATAGATAATTATTTTACTTTAGGCTATTTTGATAACCTTTTCTAGCAGGAAAGTGAAGTCTAGCTTTAAAAAATAATTGACGAGGAACTCTATCCCCTCATGAAACTTTTATAATAAAAAAAAAAAAACCCTTCTATATTTTTTTTCAAAATTAAAAAAAAAAAATTTAAAAACAACGTTTATTCTTTACAAAAACCCCCACCAACCCTTTGGGATTTGGACAAGAGTATAAAGCATAAACTTTATAATTTTCATGTATTTTCTTTGACACGACTTATTGTTGTCCGGTAGTTTATGTGGGATAAAACAAAGGTTATTTAATAAGAGTGATTAAGCAAACAATGTATCTTCAACGAAGAATTACACATAGCATAGCATAGCAGCATAGCATTTTCCGACCATACACAATCCTGGGTTGGCTGTTGTAGAGACGATGGAAGCGCCAGAAGAGCTGCCTTGGGTGTGACAGGCTCTTCATCCATCAATCTCTTTGCACAACACCTGGCCAGGTCCTTATGATCAGCAAGGGATGGGAGGGAAGTGTTGATTAGATGTCTACTTAAGAAGATGCTGAGAACTCATACTACCTTCATAGACATCTGGAGTTGGAAGTTGGATGGAATTGTGCGGGAGGCTTTCCTTGGCGAGAAAGCATATGTATATTTATATGTATATTGGTCGTTGGGAGTGACGAAGCTAAGAAAGTTAATGCACTCCTTTGTTGTCCACACAGGCGTTTCCTACTTGTATCCAAGCTCCAAATCCAAGAGTGTAGCGTCTTTTCTTGCGTGAGAGCTTGACTGTCGGTTGGGACATGAGCACTAACTCTTATCCTAGCCTTTTACGGCTTATGGTTATAGCGCCATTACTCGCTTTCTGGAAAGAGAAGAAGGACGCGCCGACACAGAGTCATACGCTCATACACATACACACATACCCCGAGTAACACATCTTCATGATTTAATGTTGAGTAAGCTTCTATATAACCAAATCTAGTCATATAAAAGTATTTTCAACCGTTATTAAACTTGTGTGTTGCTTGGGACAGGCACATACTCTCTCACACACACACATACAGGCACACACGCACACACACACACACACTTATACTCACACATTCACATATTCATGGTTTGTAAATACCTTTAGATTGAACCAAACGGTCAAAAAATTTATGTACGATTAAAGGAATTTCTCCCGCTGATCAACATCGCAGGGCATTGAGCAAGGCACACACAATCGTAGCAAGGACACCGTTGGGGCAACGCACAAAGTCTGATGGTGGTCGGTTGGCACACCCGTAACAATCAGCACACTCCACGACCGAAATTTAAACAAAAATATAAACAAAAACAAAATCAAAACGGAGCAAAAATGACAAGAGAATCTTTTTCACGTCTCGCTTCGCGCCCCGCACACTACGATCCATCTTCAACGAAGAATTACACAATTTCAAAATATTTTTTTTTAGTGGGTACAACGTATTTCAGAGGCGCACCTTGTTTTTCAGCTCTTTTCAAGCACTTTACACAATGAATTTAATTTGGCACTTAAAATTTGAGCATAAATCAAGCTCAGATAAATATTTCACTTTGAGAATACTGACGTTTTATTTAACATAGGTAATTTTATCTTTAATCAGAGTTATTTTTGATGCAATGAGAGTGAATGAAATTTATGAATACGATTATAATATGAATAAAACTGTTTGGAGTGGTTTTGGCATGCTTCTAGTGAAAGTGGCACAAAAGAGGCTTTTATAGATGTCAAATTGCTTTTATTGTAGTTTACCTTTGGTTTTCGAACTGTTTTTAATTCGGTCATAATAAAACCTTTTTGTTTTCATCCGATCTAGCCTCTTAAATATACCCTTCAGATCCTCTGTCAGGGTGGACCAACTAGGCACATTTTAGTCTTCATGAGGTTTCGGGGGAAGCAATCATGCAAATATGTCTTGACCAGGGTTTATGGATGTTGTTTTATAAGCCCCTTGTAGGAATTCATAAAACTTTAAATATTACTTGGGTAGTCACCTCCGAAACCAAAAGATAGATCTTATTTTTAAAATTAAATCTTCCAAAGACATCCTGTGTCTAAAGTTAATGGTTTTCGAGTTTTAGATTTTTGTCGTGAAATTTGGCAATTCGTACCATAGTGCATGGGCATGATTCTCCAGACATTCTTAAAAGACATTTACACCGTCTTCAACTCGAGGTTGTACAGACTGAACATTAAACATAGAGCGAATTACAACGGACACCTTAACCTAACACCCAGTGGACCAGATTGGACATTTTCGTTTTGCGAAAAGTTCTACAGGCTGGAGCGGGAATCGAACCCTCACTTCATGACAATCGCTTGAACGACGGGAGACGCCGCTAACCGCTTGACCACGAAGCCCCCACACTAGTGTGTGGTTGGTTATCTTCAAAAGAACTATCACTTTCCCCCCCCCAAAAAAAAGCTCCTCTCCTATCCCCACAAAAAGGTTTGGCACAAACAGATCTCGAGTATTTTTTCAAACAGACGTATCTGCTGTGAGGGAAAGTAGGAATTAAACGTTAAATTCTTCCACCAACACAAGGAATAACATTTCCCTAACATGATGGTGATGCTACTTCCCATGAGGGTGCTGAGAGTTTCGAGTAATTTACGTTTGAATCTTACTTCCCCTCTTTGTTTAGAAAATCAGATGCGTCTGTTTGAAAAAATACTCGAAGAAATTTTCTACCATTATACCATTGTCGGCCAATGGGTGTTGGATGTATTCTAACACACACACATATAATGAAGAAGCGGTTTTGGAAATGACCAGTTGGATTACCTAATGTAAATTGGGATTTCTCGGGTGTCTAGCATAATATGATTTTAAGTATTAGGTTAGAATCAATGATAAACTAGTTACCTATCGAAAATAAGTTTAAGGGACTATGCATAAACCACGTAGACTTTTCTGTGGGGAGTGAGGGTATGACCAAAGTCTACGTTCGATATAAAATTTCAAAACAATGTATGTAGAAATGTCTACGAGTGCGCAAGGGGGTGGGGGTCTGAGATTTTCAAAAATGAGTTTACGTGGTTTATGGCTGGACGGCACTACCAACTGTGCATTGGGCGATCGGACTGTATTATTGTCAGGTGGGTTTATTCAATCTCCTATCGATGATAGTTGCCGAAGATGTAATTTCCATCAAGTTAATTTTCCCAAAGTTCTATCAGTCGATATTCAGCTAACGGAAATCAAGTTGTGAGGAGTTGGTTGCACAATAACATCCGTGCATGGAAAACGCAAATAATTGTGTTGCAATAATGATTCAAGTTCCAGTTTATCTCACCTGTATTTGTTTGTTTTGATCCTATGTTTCCCCCTCGAATCTGCTGTGTTGCCCGGGCTCCTCGCACATCTCCTCTATGACCGCTCGAACATCACCGTCTCAACCGCCTCTATCACACGAAACTATTTTTCTGAATGCAGCTCCGCACCGTCCCGAACTGTCTCACGCTCCACGTTTTCTGTACATTTGTTTTCATAAATATTGAAGACTTTTGAATCGTAACGATGATAATTTAACTAATCCTTCGTGAATGCTAATTGCGCAGGGTGTGGTGTGTCTCAACAATTTATATAACTACTTAATGCTAAAGAGAAGTATAAAAACTTGTTTCCATTAAACTCTACAAATGAAAATAAAAACACAACTAGAACGAATTTGTTTCACTACATACACTGCGGATGTTTTGTCAGTCCGGTGCATCCGTCGTTGGGCGATCCCGTTTTCCCTTTCTCGATGCATGCTCGCTGTTTTTGTGATGCGTGTCACTTGGATCAATAATGGCGTTGAGTAATGATACGGTAAAGTACGGTTTCACTGAGATGCTGACAAAACTATTCACGCACGCGCTTGGCTCGGCTCGGTTCTCTCGTTCTAGTTAGGGCTCACATACACGCACTCACTGATTGGGGGAAGGGGGGGGACGATGGGGGGATGGCACACCGGAATTTACTGCGTCACGCGGTAGAAGAGTTGCACACTGCACGCACACGTTCGTCGTCGAGTGCACTATCTGCCATATTTACACCCGCAATTTTGGGGACAAAAAGTTTGCGGAATTTGTCTGCCAATGTCCTTCAAAACTGTCTGACCTGGAACAAGGATAGAGACTAAGATGATTTGACATTATAAATACAGCTAACACACACACGTTTTCTGGGAACCACATGGGATATTGGGTGGGATTTGGTTGTTTTAGGGCTTGGACGAAACCAGCCGCAGAGTTACACCGGGTAAGTGGGAGGTGGGTTGTGGCTTACGGAAGCGAGTTTTGAGAGGGGAGATCATCCCAATTGAAGCTGGGTTAGGATTATTGGATTTTAATCTGATTTTCGATCGATACATGTAAGAAAGAAGGCAACTGTGCGCTGTGCGTGAGGGGATTAGATCATCATCGTTTCGACGGCCGAACAGCGTTACGATCAGTTGGATGAGAGAAGGAATTTTAGAGATTGAAGGATGGCGTAGGGATTGGAGAGCAATGTATGGGAGAGCGGGGTAAGGCGAATGAGGATGGCGTGTGTGTTAGTGTGGTTGTGGTGAAAATTATATCAGTCTTGAAGAAGGGTGCGCCCTATGCGGCGTGTTAGCTAGTGAAGTGGCATCTTGGTTATCCACGACTCAGAAAGATGCTAGCGAGGATTGTACAGTGGTCTTGTCTGCAAATGGAAAACACTCAGTTCAATGATTCCAATGATGATAATTGCTTCTTCATTTAGAAATAAAGTGATCTCGACTGCTTTTTGTAAGAATGGACTCGTCTACCATACCGGTTGTCAAACATAATTAGATCAATTTAGATTCATAATTAGATTTGATAAATTATTAGATCAACCAGTTCAAATCAATTTTTTTTAGTCAAGCGTCGCCAGCAGTGATTTAGTTCGAAGCAATGCGTACAATGCTTCGTTGCGCTTCCCTTATTGACGTCTGCGATCAGGGTTGACATATGTCAATGACCTACTAAAATGTTTACTAAAATACGTCGGAAAATCTAAATATCATTGATTTTTTCGTCATGATATGATATGATGTGCTTTGCTCGTCGCTATTACAGGCACATTTATTGATATTATTGTAAGTTTCATCAGACCAAATCAAATATAAATTTTCCAGTCCATCGATTACATATTTTTGGTTGGCTAATTTCAACTCAGCTAGTTAGAAAGTTAGGAAACCTTATCGTTTGAGAAACAAGCTCATGATTGTATTATGGTTTGAAAATGACAAAAGAGCTCATGATAGTTCTTTTCTTCTCGTGATAGTAAGATGAGCTGTTTTTTTTATTATCGGATGAGGGCAGTGAGATTTGCCAGCACTGACTGCAATATTACATTGATAAAAATCCAGATCTGGTGCTTTCGAACCATTGATACGAAATTATTTCAGACCAACAGTATTAGCTCACAAAATAAGTAAATAAAACAGTGAAGAAACAGCATCGCTTTTTTTCAGTTTCATGAAATGTGATTGTAAACAAAGCGTGTGGTTATTTCTATTACTTGATATTTTCTATTAATTCAATTGTAAATTTATACCAAATAATTGTCTTAAAATGATTTATACGATTATACGAATCATGGTATCTCTCAAAGATCTACTCATGTTTTAAAGAACAATATCCATAATTAAAAACTTTGAGTAACTCCGGTTTTGACGAATTTGAGACAAATTTGACAATTTTGGGTGACTGTCTAGTACATAGAAAAAATCTAAATTACCTTCCACACGAGGCAGAAACTTGCATGAAAGACAAGCTTTTGCATATAATATTATCGGCAATGTATGGAATGTCCCAGAACTCAATACGATATATAATGCAAATGCTTATGTTTTGTGACGCTCCATATACAGTACTGTACAAAATAAAGTACGCACCTGATGTAATTAAATTCAAATCGCTATAACTTTTTCGGAATTAGATATTTCAATACAGTTCATATGGATAAAATGTAGTATTTTTAATTTATAAACTTTATACCACATCATTACTTCTTAATATTGCATATATTTTTAATAGTTTGATAAAATGCCAGCATGAGTCGCTTTTCAGCTGGACAACATAAAGTACGCACTACTGCAGCCACAACAGTGCATCTTGGCGTACATCGTGCGAATGCTTTCCTACCCCTCGAACCACATAGAAACGTCAAAAAAACTAGTTTGTTGTTAAAGTATCATATCAAGTGCGTTTCAATCCGATAAGATTTCTCTAGATATCCGCAAACTTATCGTTAAAAACCGTCAAGAGCGCCTTTCAAACAGAGAAATCGCTTGGAAATATGAATTAAGTGAGGCAAGAGTGCGAAAAATATGCAAGAAGGACGAGGATCTCGGAAGTGCGGCAGACAGAGCAGGAAGGAAATGGAAGACAACAATCAATGATGATCGCCGAATTGACCGCGAAGTGACTAAAAACCCGTCGATCACCAGCCGTGTAATCAAGGAAAACGTTAATTTGAACATATCCGATCAAACTGTGCGCAGAAGACTAGATGAAACAGGTTATAAGAACAGCTTTGCCCAACGCCAACCTTTGATTCGCAAAGTTAACAGGTTTGTTTGTTTTGCTATTAGCATTTGTTTTAGACTAATTATGACTCCTGTAGGATCAAACGTCTCAACTTTGCCCAAAAGTACATCGACAAGCCATTAGACTTCTGAAAACAGGTTCTCTGGAGTGATGATAGCAAGTTCGAGCTATTTGGTCGTAATCAGAGGGCACGAGTCTAGACAAAACCTGGAGAGAAACTTGCAGATAAAAACGTTCAAAAAACAGTGAAGCACCGAGGTGGCAATATCATGGTGTTGGGGTGCTTTGCGTGATCTGGGGTTAGAATTGTCAAAATTGTCAAAATTGTCAAAATTGTCAAAGCTGTCAAAATTGTCAAAATTGTCAAAATTGTCAAAATTGACAAAATTGTCAAAATAGATGGAATAATGACTGCCGACTCTTACATCCCAACAAACATCGGTGTTGAATTAGAGCTTGTTCTAGCAAATTTGGAGAAGCTATTCAGCTGTTTCTTCTAGAATAGCTGAATAGCTTCTCGAAATTTGTTTGAACAAGCTCTAATTCATCACCGATGTTTGTTGGGATCAGCATTCTAAAAAGAAAGCTGAAGGAGTCGGCAGCTGGGAGCTGGTTTGCAGAATAAGTTTACTTTTCAGCAAGATAACGCCCACAAAACCACTGCCTACCGTGTTTCATGTATCAAACTATTGGAATGGCCTCCTCAAAGCCCGGACTTGAGTCCTTTCGAAAATTTGTGGTCCATTCTGGATCAAAACGTTGACAAAGAAGACGTGACCAATCGTTACAAACTATTCTTAGCTCTGGAGAAGGCCTGGATGAATTTAAACCCTCAACACATCCGAAATCTCGTCGAAAGTATGCCACGACGCCTGCAAGCCGTTGTTGAGGCGCGAGGTGGTCAAACTAAGTCTTGATTTTGGCAATAAGCAATAAAAGTCATGAATTTTTGATGTGCGTACTTTACTTTGTCCATAAAAAAAACGAACAATCACCCAATAAACCTTGTTTTTTGTTAAAAATATCACTCTCAAAGCTGAAATTAATCCATATTCCGAAAATACATACACATATTTTCGTCCAAAGATATCGAAATGTTATCTTTCATAGTTGCTGGATAATATGACAAATTTTTGGAAATATTGAAGGTGAGTAGTTTATTTGGTCCAGTACTGTATGTGCATAATATTGAAAATAAATTCATACCACTTTTTGACCTGTTTAGGACCAGCAAGAGACGAGTCCGTCGGTGCTTAATATTAAAAAAAAAAGGCGAAATTAATTTCTTCGCTGACATGAGCAATTGTGGAGACACTTACTCAATGATATTGCACTGTATCTGGGATTGATCTATGCACAGTGAAAGAATTCTTATCAAGCATAAACACAAAGCATATCGTAAAGCACCCCAAAATTCTAATGTAATAACTAAACAAACGGAAATCACACAAATATGATAGGTAATATTACATCGATGTTTATTTCTGTGTTTTGCTATATGTCGTATAGAATTGTTTTTAAACGGCTTTTTGAATAATGACGTCATATATATGTTAATTCATTTCTTCTTTCTCAAAATTGGCAAACGTATTACGTTGGGATCATTGAAGTGAATATTTTTATTTAACCACAATAAAAACCACTGTACAAGTCATACCGGCTAGGATCTAGAATAAGGAAGTGTTAATTTTTCTTTGTTAGCGCTGTTAAGACTAACATTAGAATAAACATTACTTGACTTAAAAATGATTGGCAACTATTCAGCGGCATGAAAAAGCGTCCCGCATACCTTTTCGTGTATTAGAAGAATGGTGAGTGCGTTCCTTTCGTCACAGAAAAACACCTCTTAGAACAGGCAATACTGAAGGTTAAACAGGTCAGACAGATTAGATACAGGTGATTATTTGAGATGTGCCCGGGACACGACAGCGCATGGGTGGCAGTTTCTCGCGGTTTTCTTGTGTTTAGTGCATTCGTAGTAGTTCGTAGATTAGGTTCTGGTTTAACGACCGCTTATTGAGTTTGGTTGCTATTATTGACAGGTGTCTCGCGATGGTACCGATTTTGACATTACAAAAAACATTTATCAGGTAGTACAGGAAACAAGGAGGCGGTGATGATTTAATACATGGAATGTCAGTCTGTCAGTGGTAGGGGAGTAAGTACAAGGGGAGGCTTATACAAATAGCGAGATTTTTCTCGTAGATTTACCGTTCTTGCAGCTTTCTTGTGGGATCGCGGTGTCCACAACGAATGAACACATAGAATGGTACATGAGTAAAAGCAACAACGGTTTCCACGGAGAGACAGACGGACAGTAGTGGGTCCGGATCATAAATTTTAGCCACATGATTTAAGTCAACCGGAGTGTTGCGAGAAGGAACAGACGGTCGCAAAATTTTTATCTCGCGATCCCGCAATCACACCGTTTTCCCGGTTTCAACAACTCTCGAGACTAGACTGTCATCTGGCCGAAGCGCGGAACCGATGGGAAGCAAGAGGGAAACTAGAAAAGAAAGACACAGAGAGAAAAAAGAAGAGAAAGGAATACAATGAAGGTGATTTTTTCCGAGTAGTGGCCAGCAAAGTGGACAACTTCATTCTGCTTAATGATAGGGTAACTGTTCCCATATTAATCGCATGTTCCTATATTCATCCTACGCTGATACAATAGATTGGATCCTTCTTGTAAAAACGTTTGCTAACGTTCAGAAACAATGACAATCATCACAAACCGTCCCACTCAAGCGTCAACCCTCAAATTTTGAGTAGAATGAATTGCGAGTGATGAGATAAATATAGGAACATCGTCCCTACATATTGTCGTTATTGACGAAAACTCCCAAAAATATCCTAATTTTTGCTACGCGCTGTAATTGCGCTATGGGCACTGCTCCCCACAACAAGAGCAAATTTTTATTAGCTCCAATGTAACATTCACATGGCTTTATTTTGATGGCCGAAACAATATTTTCGCATTCAATCATAATGCCTTAATGCCTTTAAAAAAGAAATGTTTAACCAACAATGCCCAGATTTATTCATATAATTTTGCTAACATGCGGAGTTCCGAGCCAACATATAATATACATTCTATGTGGTTAAATATTGGTAATTAAGTCAAAGTGTATTTTCCAGGCTATTGTGGGAAATTATTTAGCACGCCTCAATGCGTACTATTCATGCATCATTTTTTACTACCAAAACTATGTCCACAAGAAATGGTTTTATTGTTGTATTTATTTTTAAAGAAATAAGCACAACGACGAATCAAATACTGGGCAGCGCCAAACGGAATCTGTTAGTACATCCATCCAAAACGCTAAATCGCTCCGAAGACAGAAAGGCGAATAGATCATTGCACCGAATGTATTAACCTTACTTTTTGAAAGTTCCGGGAGCTTGTTTACAAGGTGTTAGAATTTGAACCGCTCAAACGAAATTTTTCATTGGCTTTTTCCGGATTCTGTACGATTAGATTCAGGCAATGATGTAAAAATAAGCACTGATGTCTGTTTTCCGAAAATTTTACTTCAATCGTAATAAATTTAGAGCACGAAATCCCAAACCGATCTTACCGAAAATATTCGAAGTCCACGTAAACAAGCTCCCTGAACTGTCAAAACTCCATTGATGACGCCATCGTGCAATGATCTATGTAAATCCGAAGTAAACTAACAGCAACTTAGGGCATCTTCAGCGGTGGTCTTTTTTTGGAACAACTTCATACTTGATTTGCATCAGCAAATAGAATAGAATCAGCTAAAATAGACCAACTCCGCGTTCCCCGCACCGGTGTTGTATTTCTTGTTGTTAAACCCGCCAACACCTGTCATCCTGTCAATCATTCAACATCAGAGATCAGAAGTATTTTTATCAGAGATCGCAGCTTTTTGCAAACTTTTTGCCAAGGATTGGTTTGACGAAATTATTTTTACTGCCAGTAGTGCGTCGTTAGCAGACGACGAGGAATACTTGCTCTTTTGTTTGCCTGAAGGTTTAACAACATCTCGGAAATGCTATTTATTTCACAAAAATTCCACCAACTTATTAAAAGTTTTGCAAATCGACCAACTTCCCAGATTTTTTACAATTTCTCGTAAATTATTGAAATATTTGTGATATTCTATTTTTTGGTCATGAAAGATGTACCAACTGGAAGTCCAAATAACTTCTGGGAAATCTGCTTCTCAAAGCTCCGGTAATTTCCAGATAGTTGTTTCTATTCCATAGATGATCAACAAACTTTTTGGAAGTTCAACCAAGTTTCCAAAAGCGTTGAGAATTTTTCGGCTATTCAATGGACTTCTCTGAAATTCCACCACTTCTCTTTTCAAAAAAGAGTGAGTAAATTTCATGATTTTCCAATAAGTTTATTCAACTACCGAGAAGCTTAACCAACTTCTGTTCATTATATTTCCACCCAATCTTCATAGATATTCCGAAGTTCATAGTAATTCAGGAAAATAATTTTTTAAGAGTTCGTTATGTTTCTAGCAGTTTATATAAGTTCTAACTAATTCCTGTAACTGCCGAGACTGTTTAAAAGCTGTAGAATATGCAATTGAATAATGTCATATTGAAAACCGATTCCTGGAAAAATGAAGGATTTTTCGAACTTTTCCTCCGAGAAATACAAATTGAATCTATCTTCAAGGTATCATCGGTTTCCCCTAGAAAGCTTACCAAAACTGCCATAGTAAAATGTATCCTCTCCCTCAGAAGATAAGCTTGAATATTATGTAAACCTGCCGAAAGTATCTATACAGCAGGATTTTTCTAAAATGTATCTGTATGTGCTATTTGCGAGTGCTAATCATGACCAATCCATCAATAAACCGATTGTTCTCATTGAAGATTTCATTACTTTTCATTTTCGAGCACTCGAAATACTATTCGGAATCAGAATTCGCCACCAAATTAGTCGTAAAATCCTGTGCCCGTAAAATACTAAGAGAACAATTCGTTATTCAGGAATGAAACAAAAAGGAAATTCGCTAGCACCGGGAGCAACTTGAGGTAACTATCAGCATACGAGGCGAGCAACCCCCGCACCGAACACGGCCACTTTTCGGCTCATAAAAATACCTCAGCCAGCCTCAATGCTTTCCCAGAACGAAAATCACCGGAACAATCTCTGCAACAACTGAAAACTAACGGACTTTCGGTCCATCGGTCTGCATTCAAAGTTTTGTTGGTTTGCGCGAGGGTTTGCATTCGTAAACATTAGATTAAGGATTCCTTGACTTGATATAAGATGTAAACTAATAAGTTATCGTTATAAGTAAATCAACAAATTACAAATTACAAATTATAATCTAGAGTTTTTGGTTTGTAGAAGCTTTACTCATTAATTGGTATTATAAAGTAGCGTGTAGTGTATTTTTCTTGTTTGAAATTGCTGCAAGAATAGATCAAAACATATACCAGTTTTAAAATGATGCAAAATAGATCCGGTATAAAACAAACATCGGTGCAGCGACGTTATTGCGTTTGGTCTAAAAAAAATAAATCCAAACCACGATTTGGACCGCCGTTGAAGATGCCCTTAGAAAGGTCAATCTTCACCAAGCGGTAGATGGACGGCAAGGATAGTGTGACAAAGTGACAAGTAGTAGGATTTCCTCCCGGAAAGTAATCGAGGGATCTATTGCTCCCCGTACAAGTAAGGAAGAGCGTGCCACCCTTAGCATTGAAACCAAACCATTCAACATTGAAACTTAGTTCCTGTAGGTGAACCTCCATCATACAAAAGGTGCATTTGCTGTTATGAGTCGGAGGTTCAGAAAAGAGGAACTGGACGTGGCACTAATTCATAAGCCATGGTGCAATAAGGCAAAAATATTTGGTACACAAACACAGGAGTGCAAGTTGTTTTATGATAAAAAGCAGAATTCGCTTAGAACTGTTGTTTTGGTTGATAAAACACCGAATTGCTACCCCATTACAGAATTTTTCTTCAAACGGGACATGGTTGCGGTCATGATTGAGGTGCCTATCACCAGAGGAAAAATTGAGGTCATAGTGACTTCAGCCTATTTTCCGGATGATGCTCCTGAAGTGCTTCCTCCTGAGGTCAACTCATTTGTCAAGTATTGCAAAATAAACAACACGTCATTCATCATTGGTTGTGATGCCAAAACGCGCATAATATCGTTTTGGGTAGTGCGGAAATCAATAGTCCAGGTGAGTACTTATTCGAATATTTCTCATCTAATAATATGGACATATGCAATACGGGAAACGTTGCTACATTTTCAAATGCTATTAGTCAAGAAGTCTTAGATTTGACATTGTGCAATAGTGCAATTTACATATGAAAGAATTGCAAATTGGACAATCTCTGACGAAACGTCATTGTCAGATCATTCGTCTATAACAATACTGGCAACGAATAGGTACAATTCCAATGTTGTGCGTGTATTGTAACGGCAACCGAGTGGGTTGCGAGTAAAACGTCATTCTATAGGCTTTTCAATGGGTTGTAAAATTTTGGGTGAGACAATTAATGACCCAGTGGGAACAGTAGTAGGAGGACGAGAGAAAGGTTGAAAACAACAACAAAATTTATGCAGACAACTACCCGCGAATCAAATTAAATCAGTGTGATTGAATTAAGTGGTGAAGTTGCGATTAGCAAACTTAAGTTGAGACGTTCCCGAAGAATGTATACCGTTTGTTCAGTGTTCTGTTATTTTGTGCTGCTACCGGGTATTGCAATTTGAGAGACACGTTCTTCATCCAAACAATGATTTTTGAAATCAACTCTTCAGTTCACCAACGTCATACAAATCGATGATGATGATGGTGGTCCCATATCAAAGGCAATTCATCTCTAAGATAATTTAATATTGACCAACAATTTAATCAGATTTGCAGCTTAAATTTCGGCTGTAGTCTATAACCTTTTGAAATTTATACTTTTTCATTCACCACATTAAAAGTTATAGACTTCTACAAAACAATAATTTCATTTTCATTTTAAAAAGATTTTCATAAAAAATTCTCAAATTTGATTTTTTATGATGAATCATTTTAACATCAGTATACTATAGATGACCTTAACTATGAAAATCAAAAGGTGGTCTTATTGTTTTGTCGTATGTGGTGTCAGTAACTTCTGACGTAGTGACTGAAAAAATATGAATTTGTTACAGATAAAATTCAGTGTATTTCTAGGTTATAGCCAAAATTCCAACTAAATTACTTCACGGGAAAATGAAAAAGAAGCATCTAAACATGACCATTTTGTATGAAAATCGGGCTTTGGTCTTATAGTATTGTCCGGCACTGTATATATCTTTGGTTAGAATACAGCTGACTAATAGTGATGATTGACGGTAGGGTCCGCTGCTAAAGTAGTGCTCCATTCAACTGATTTTAATTAATTTATTTTAAGCGACAAGTTACCATCATCATTTTTCAAAAATGGAAAACTAGTTTTCTCGTTCACTATGGAGATTCAGATAATTCATCACTGTATTCCGATTGGCGAGTAGAATGCAATGACAGATTTTCATCATCATGCTTCGAGTTTGCACGAAAAAACTGCTTGCTAGTGGTTAATTGCCTCTTAATTCTGTTTCAATACTTTGCTGTCGATACATTTCGGCAAACAGTGAACAGTAAGTAAGTTGTACGTTCTTTAACCTCAAATTTTGACAGTACATGCGATTGGCTCAAGATGTTTATCTGCGATCAGTTCCTATGAAACTGGGAAATTTCATTGTAGATCTCCCTCATATCACACGATCAATCTTAGCTTCGGCAAACCACCGCTATTTGTCATGCACCATATGGTCTCGAAAACAAACGCCAACACAACCAAATCCACTCCTACACAGTTTGTCACTATTCCGGCTAATTTCTAATTCTTTGAATTGCACCACGAACCAGTCATCCATTGATCTGCGTACAGGTGGGTGTCAATTCGCTTTGATCGATTGCCATCGGATATAGCTGTGGGAAGGCATCAATACCGTCGTGCTACTTAATAGCAACTTGTGTAGGTGGCTACCCGTCTTGACGCAGCACTCAACTTGGCTAATTAGATTCAAATCAAAACCGGTGCTACTATTGCCATCGAATCACCAACAGACAAGCAGTCACTCAAGATGGTTGATGCAGGATTCCTCTGTTCATCAGTGTTGGATTGATTTGAATGAAAAGATAGGTAGAACGTCCTTTAAAAACGAGAAAATAAAAACTTACGGAGTTGAAACAAGGTCACCTCCCACAAAAAAAAAGCGTCGCATGCAATCATAGCTTTGTCACATAGCCCAAGTAGTGCAAGTTGCGCAACAAAATGCAACACACGCTTAGCTCATGCATCTACGGCGTGGCCGTGATCGGTTGGTCAGGGGGGCAAAGGGAGGGAGTGCGTAGGAATTCTATTTACCCACACACGAACGGAACCTCCCGGCGTACGCCGCCCCTTGAGTGACGGCCGAAGCGGTATAACTTGATCTAAGAATCGTTTATCTTGCATCGCTGCTACGCGTTTCAATTTATTTTAATTAAGAGCTAACCCCCTCCACGCCCTTCGTATGAATTCCCGTTTCTGTTGCGGTACTGGCGATCCATTCAGGTCAAGAGACGCTCAGTATCGGCACATGGGATTCTGCAAGTGGTATGCTGAGTTTAGTTATGATGGTTCCGATCTTAGAAAGTAAGGTTACACTTTCATCCGGGTCGGAAGTGACCTAATCCTTGCTTGGATCGAACTGTCGGTCAACAACCCACAGAGCAGCTTTCGTGAGTAACTCTGCATCCTGGTCTCTGGTCATTAACATCGCTCCAAAAATTCTTCCCCCAGAAATATCATTTTACGATCCTGATTCCAAAACCGCAACCGTATGAGAACCGTCCGCCCATATGGGTTTGGACTAATTCACTAAAAACCCACACGGTGCTCTTTGTCTGCGCCGGAATTAAATAACAAATCCGATGAAAAGTAATAATTTGTTTATACTTGATTTGGCTAATGATCACTTTCTGCGTCCTCCTGAGCCCCGCGAATCGGTAAGACATTGAGGTACTCACGAAGGAGGATGCTTCCCACGCGACTCGAGACTATTGTGGTCCGCAGGTATTGCTCTGTAGCAAACAATTTGACTTCAATTTGTTACATATGGAATACTAATTTGGCTTGCCTTCGACGGCGCTACTTGCGATGGTCACGCGGCGAAGCTTGCTTTTTTTATGAATCACAACTTTGGACCCGGCTGGGCGGGCGGCGGGCCGGCCAATCGTAGGATTTATTAGAGATTCCACATTTGGCTGCTGTTGCTCGGGATAGAAATGTGTTTGCCTCGTGGAGGCGATTTGATTTATCGTTTTCCTTCCGCGCATACTTAGGCAACGGCTCGCAACACTCGCTCACTCGGTCCAAATAGGAAGGCTTCTTCTGCGCATGGGCGTTTGAGGCGCCCTCCGGAATGGCCAGTTTGCCTCCCGAGCCAATGCTCGTATGCTCGTGTGGTGGGAAATTGAGACCGTCGAAAATCTTACCAACTAGTCGAGGCCAAGCACATAGCGTGGGTGGATTACAAAATGCACCCGTTGAATGAGTTGCGTTCAAATGCGTGCGCGTTGTTCCCCGAGAATAATGGGTGCACGACAACGTGGGTTTTTGTATCACCATCGTGATCGGTGATCTTGCTCAATAATTGGTCTAGGAATTTTTTGATGAAATATTTTTACCTTCTAGAAACATCTGTGTACTTAAAATTTTCCATAGCTTATTGATCAGCCGCCGTCATCGCTACACTGAAAACACTCTTTAGTTGAGTGTGACGATTTTTTTCCCTCGAATTTATTCGTTGTTCTCTGGTACGAACTAAAGATTGTCCACGTTAAACGTGTAACACTCGCAAATAGCTATATCTTTTTTGCCTTTAGGATGAAATGCTTGAAACTTTGATTAATTTGAGTTCAGTGTGTATTGTTTACATGGTTCCTGGATTTAAACACCTTTCAACGCATTGAATGGTGCGGAAAACTTTTCAAAATAGAGTCGGAAGACCAGCAATTTGGCTAATGCATTTCGAAAATCCACATTTTTCGCATCGTGCCATAGCAAAAAAAAAAAGTTGATAATCGTGAACTCTACACAGAAAAAAATCTTGTAGTAAAAACTACCATTTTACCCAACTATGCCTATCTTTAAAACTACCATGAAATTTCAGTCAAATTTACTACGTTTATGGTAAAACCTTCAACATTTGTGGTATATTTGACAGACCACATATTGATATCATCCGCACCATGGTCGATCTAATCGCAGGCATGGTAAAATCAAACGCATTGATAGTCAGCTGAAAATTGTAGGTGTTAGCGCTTAATTTAACCCTCAAAATGGTAGTTTCTACTGCGGTTTGTTTTTGCGTGTACTGTTTCTCGGGTCATCATACATTCAGTGAAATAAACTTCCGATATTCATAAGATTGCAATATGATTATTTGCTATAAGAAATCAGTATGAATTTCATAAATTTGCCTTGTGAAATATAATGATGTTGAAAAAATAAAAATATGGAGCGACCTGGATTCGAACCTTGAACGTTGAGGTCATGAGTCCAGTGACTTACCCATTAGTATATCATCTCTTGTAATCAGGAAAGCGTAAAGGCGTACAAGAACAAATTCGTGTGAAACAAAATCCATTCATAAGTCAGCCTTATGAAATTCCAAAGCATCGTTCATAAGTTGTACCTTATGAAATTCTTAAGATTATTTGCCTGAGTGTAGTCACAGAGATTGTCTGACCATCAATCATAACAAAAGAAGGGGACAAAACCCTCCTCGCAGGAGTGCTAAAGACGACATGAGGGTAGTTGAAATATCAGGCGCAAACCAATCGCTTCTGTCCAGGATATTGCATAAAACCTAACCACGACCAAAAGTTTTGTGAAAAAGGTCAATCATCGGTCTGGACTACGTACGTTTAAAGTCCTGAAGGCACCAAATCGTAACGACCAGCAGAATTTCAGCGGATTCCTGGTCAAAAGTTCTACACTGCACAAGGCAAGTTAGATGTCCCAGAGCACGAAAGCAAAAAAAAATCTAGGATCGAAGCAAGCCGCACTGAAAATCTGACGTGTTATTTTTTCAGCTGCGTTGTTTTTCACGAATTTCACATTTATATTGAATCTAAACTGCAAAAAAATGTTCTAACGTGCCGATTGTAGGCTGTTAGTTCGAGAATTTTTCAAGTACGATAGTAAGTGAACTTTTGCTTCGGAAAATAGCAGTTGCAAGGGAAGTGGATGTGTGTGCGGATTTCGCCGACCGCCTGGAAGACTATCGGGTTTTCACGTCAAACGGAAATGTAAAAAAAAGTTACACAACTTATCATAAATAGGCAAAAACTTTCATAGACATGGATGAAATGTCGGTGTAGATGCATTAAATTGGGTCTATCCATGAATCCGATGGATTTATTATTAAATGCAATTTTAGGCTACCGAACCACATCGGTTACCAACAAGAAACCGAATAAGTCGTTTATATATACTGTTTTCGGATGTATATTTTGAGTTGAACCCGAATTTTGGTTACTATATGATATATTTGACGGATAAAAATGAAAGATGAACCGAACAGTACCGTAAAGCACGGATATTCAAGAGTTCGGTTTACGAAAACCGAGAAAACTGAATCGAGCATTCGCTAAATATCCTTAAATGTCAAACACTTCTCTTCGAGTGAATTCCGCGACGGCTATGTCTACCGAAAAACTCGGTTATTTTAGCTGACTCGATAATGCCTGAAAAATCAGCAGTCGTCAGCCATTTTATCTCGCGTGAATGTATTTTTGCGGAAATTCTCCGTACTGTGTTTTTTTTTATCAGGTGAAAATGGAAGAAATTACTGAGAGACTACAGCAGGAGGATGCACGTTTAGTTGAAATCTCCTGTAAGTATTTGATACTAATTTTGTAATTAAATTTGCAGGCATCCTGCGCTATAGTCTGTTTTTACAGCCATGAACACATTGCAGCACACAAAGAATAATGATTATTAATATTTAAAAAATCATTGCCAAAAATTTAAAAGTTGCATTGGTTCTTTTTCGTAGAAAGCGGTTTGCTTTCAAAACAAAAACCTTCAAACCGTTAATTCAAAAATTTCCTGCTCTGTACATTTAAAAGTTGAAATATTCAGTATATATTGTAGAACTGTCAAGTCGAAACCATGGCATTGTTTAAAATCGGCGCAAATTATTTTATTGCAAAATGAACTTTCAAGCTGAACTATCGTGATGTTTTCCATCACGAGAAATATATGTCGGCCATTATCATCCAAATGCACCCGAGCAACATTTGGCATCTGCTGCCGTTCGTTGTCGCTTGTGGTAGCGCTGCAAATGAAAAAGCGGAATGATTACACAACTAAAACATTACCATTCACGTAGTAACGTACCCATCCTTCAGACAGAGATTGGCGGATAAAAGGTCCTAAGGAAAGCATCGTTATTGAAATTCTCTACCGCCGTCATCCAGTTGAAACTTTCCTCCCCTTGTTTGTACTGTAAAGGGTCACCTACAATAGATTCGTTTGCGTTCCGTTGACGTAAATTTGACAGAAAACCTATGGGAAAACTGTCAAATTCACGCAAACGCATCCGCAACGAATCAATTGTGGGCCAGCCATAACAATGCGATAGAGCGAAAAATTCCAAACGACGACGACGACGACGACCACTGAGGTGTATACAGGTGGAGAAGAGCAAGGTGTTTGTCCGTATTAGTAACGAAAAATGTGTAAACAATCCATGATTTCGGGCAGTGACGTAAAACTCCATAAACAAGCGAATAATAACAAAGCAAGCTTAGCATCCTTTTAGTGCACAAGAAGGCATTTTTCAGCCGAAACCTTAAAAAAACTATACCAATTACTGAAAATAAACATTCCACCTGGTGATTTGCTGCTGTTGTGAATTGTTGTTTTTGGAGATCTACGTCACGCATGTTTTCAAAAAAAAGCTGTACATCATCTCACGGACACAATGACAGAATTTTGCATTACACTAATACAACCTAACCACTTCTTCTCCACCTTTATAGACGTCATTGGATGACGAAGACGACGATGACTTGCTTTGTGTTGGTGGATTTGACAGTTCTTCAATTTTCATGGTAAATGAACACACTTTCAAATTTTTACACTGAACCGAAAAAATACAGTTTCAAATCAAAAACATAATTTTCGAAGTAGATAATTTTACTTTTAATTTAAAGAAAAATAACCACTTTTTAGAAGTAAAGTGCAAAACTTTTAATAAGATAATATTGCTTTTTTGTGTGAGGTCCACAAAAACATTTCAAAAACCACTTGCTAAAAAAAAATGAGTTTAAAGTCAGTGATATATTTTTTGATTGCACATTTCCACGCTGTAACTCTCGTTACGGAAGTTTCTATTTTCTGAAACGACATTTAATGGAAAAGCACCCGGCAAGCTTTCGCACCCTATGTATGAGGATTTTATCATCAATAAACAATGTAACTGACAAAACTGGTTTTATTACTATGAAATTCGAAGCTATTTTCGAAGCTATTTCAACCAAAATTCCAACACTCCCAAAAAGAACCGAATTTCGTAACTGCAACAGAAAAGCAGGTTTGTTTGACAGCTTTCGGTAATATTTGAGTAAACCGATGTTCGGTTATTGTTAATAGGGTTTATTTTTGTGAACCGAGTTTTTCGGTAAACTTGACAGATTGTGAGGAAGTAAAAATTTAACGAGAGCTCGGTTGTTCCGTTTCGAATCGAACAGACTACCGAGCGTTTAGCAGATAAAAACTCCATTGAAATTCAACTGAGTTCGGTATTATTTTCTAAGTGTGTGTATTCGCTGTACTGAACACAAAGTTTAACAAAACAAATTATAGTAAAACTACTTTGGAACACTCAAATGGTTTTCACATACAATTTATCGGTCATTCGATAATGAAAACACTGCGATTCACTCTACACAGATTTTGTTGCTTAGGTTTGTGTTTAGATAAGCTATTTCAAAAATATTCAACCGCTTACTCATACATTTCTATTGACAATTTTAACAATACCAACATTTTTATTACGCTATAATTTAATACAACAGACCATAGTTGATAACATGTGAAAACATTGGGTCTACGGTTTTCTTGGTGAAATTTATGCACGTAAGCATGCACGTGAACAGTTAGTTTATAAAGTGTGACTATTTTGTGTAAGTTGGCTACATTACTTGGTATATTGGTTCAATTTAGCAAAGCATAGATCATTCTATGATAGAGAAGATAATCTATTCAGCGTAACCAGTGAAATCATGGCGGCTAAAAAGTTAAGGAAACCAAGAATTTCGCGGAAGTGAACAACTCAGTTGGTTTGGAATAAATCGATGATCCAGCATCATGAATTTGTCGATCAATGCTTAATTAATGACATATTTGGTACATAGACCGAATGTAGAGGCTAGGCTAACATTACATCCCGTAACCCTACTTCTCAAATTAACATAAAATCATATTCTACTTCTGGTCGAAAATCGCAAATTCACCTGTAAGCCGGATACAAACTGTTAGTACTTAACATAACCTGTTTAGCTCAGTATTGAACAGGTTAACCGATGCCTTCTATTCCGTAGGTCCCCCCACAGTTGAGGACGGGTGAGTCACGAGACAGGAAAGTTTTAGTTACGAGCGATTTAGTAGATTTGCAGACTGACTCGGAAGACCGACGACGATGAAGAGAGTTTGGCTCGCGCGTTGAAGAAAGGAGGATGCGGATGAATAGTCATATTAGGCACATTAGTCAAGGTAGGTCGCAGAATTAAAAACAAAGCTTAGTTCGGGGGGTTTTATTGACTTGTTATTTGAGCTGTTATTAACTTTAATGTATATTTATATTTGTATTTATATATAATTCAAGTACGTTCCAGGGTGCTAGTGCCAGCGGGTTCTTACAGATCTAGCTTTTAACGGTATTAAGTAAATTTTGTTCATTTCAGATCATTAAATACGTATGGCATCTTTGCTTTCTTAATTCGACTGATTCTATTTAAAAATAGTTACTTGGTAATAGAAATAAATATCAATTTAAATATATTCATAACAAACGTAAGGGATCTGCTTGTACTCTTCTTTAATTTGATTATCTGTTTCTCTACGATCAATGCAGACATTTTAATCTGTCGGTTTGAGTGATTAGCAAAGCAACAATCATGCGTGTCTTCTCTTTTTGTTATATTTGTGCTTCTGCAGACTAACTGCAACCTTAGGTATTTAGTATGTGAACAAAAATAAACAAAACAATTTAGACTAGAAGCACATAAGTATACCCTTGTCAACGAACGGTTAATGTATTCTCGTGGCGCCTTTCTGTTTTTATCTTCGAAAAAAAAAGTCTGAGCTGCCCGCAAATAGCGTTCTCTTTTCGAACGATCTTCGAAAAAGAATAAACGAAATTTAATCCTGCCGGAGGTGAGTACGGATTAATGAGTTTTTCTTCTCGAGTGACTCAATTGAATCTTGTTCTATTTTCTGTTTCCCTAATTTATATCAGCACTGTCTGCTTTTAGAAGCGTTTTAATGAGGGTAAAAAATGCTACTACGTTTGTTGATCTTTATTGAAGCGGTGCACTCAGTGCGTACGGGCGGCGTCAGCAAACCTTCATGGACAATGTGGAAGCAGAAAATGGAGGGAAAACAAAACATATAAACACCGAATGTTTTGTCCCCTGCAATTTGGATACTGAATGGCGACCACCAGGCCCTAGAGAGCAACATGTTACTGTACAACAATAGTAAAAATCAAGCGAAAATAAAGTTATAAAAACACTACACAATGAATCGAGCACAGTTCTTTCAGCACGCGACTTCATTGAGCCCTAAAGTGAACGATGCATCAGTCAACCAGTCAGTGTTAGTGTTAGTAACTACATTCTCAACAACAAAATATACAACACTCTTTTGGCATTCGTATCGGTTTATGCACGCGTGCGATTATTTTCCTTTGCATGGCTCAAGTGGAATTGAGTTGCGCCCCACAATGTTGTTATTATTGTTACTTAAGCCGCACTTGCACTACACCCAGAGCAGTTGGTACGTGAGCTATGGGCCTCATAGTGACAATGCGTGAGTTTTTGCCGAGTTCCAACTATGATTGTGATGACGTCAACGACGAGATGCTGGTTCCGTAAATGATAATGATTATAGCACCGGAGGAATTGTTATTAACTTGATGCCGCCTCGCGCAAATAGCCTTCCTAATTGAGAAGAAATTATCGACGGAAGCTGCTTGTATAGGTACCAGCAGCTGGCAGTCGGGGTGAGGAGCGTTTGTCGATTCTGGTGGTAATTAAAATACAGTTTAACGAATGGAAAAACCGGGCGAAACGACCAACAGAGGAGATTTGATTTTTGACTCCAGGCCCGCATCACATTGGAAACCGAAGTTTGAAGATGACCTTCCACTCAAATCGAGAAGGTTGTTGAAAAACTTCGAACCACATACGATAAACCTATCATTAGATGCCTTAGATCTACCGCAAATTCCTTCCTTCGGTTTCTAGTAAACAGCACCCGATTGAGAAAGGAAAAATACTTCAACTTCAAATCATCTGACGTAACATGAACGTTGAAAAGCAGAGGAACAGAAAAAAACCAATTCAATTAGAAACTGACTCATTTCGCTGAGTAGCAGCGGTGAGCAGATGCAGTAAAACAGAGACTCATCTCGCAGTCAGTCAATCAATCCTTTGTGGATGTTACTGCGAAGCGACACGAACATGGGTCGGCACGGCAACGGCCCAAGGGCTGCTAAGGGGAAAATAGAAATGAGATGCAAATAGACGTCGGACCGTACATGTTGGTCTCACTTTCTTCGGGAAGGTCGTGCTGTGTTATGTGAACGGAAGCATTGTAGTGGCTTATCTTTTTTTGTGTGATCCGAATTGAGATGACTGATTGCGGTTTGTTTTAGTGAAGCTTTCCGTGATTTTTTCGACCGCAGCTACCAACAACGACAGCAGTGCATAGTGGCTTCTTTCATGGGCCAATGTTGATATTTTTAAAGCCGTGTTGATATTTTCAATTCACGGTGGCATCGGTGGCATGATGGTACTTCGTTGAAATTGTTTATTAATGGACTTGGCATCGTGGGGTTATTATTTTTACGTAATTGGTGAACGCATTTAATCTGATGGAGTTTCATTTTCTTTTTTTTGGAGTAAATTCGAGTATTTCAAACTTCTGGAAAAGTGTCTTACAGCACTTTTTCAGAAGTTTAACATCTGCAGTATGCACAATTGACATTAACATCTGCAGTATTCACAATTGACGTCTTTTTGTGAAAAGGAATTAGCTTATTATTGAGTCCAATGGACTTTACAAAATATATCTGGGTGAACCAAAGGATTTCTGGAGAGATAAAAAAACCAGCTACAGAAGCCCAATGCGCTTCTAAGATCGTCAAATTAACTCCTGGTAAAACTCAATGCACCATTGAGAAAGTTTAATGGAGCTCTGAGAAAGTCCGAAAATGCGGGGAAAAGTCAAAATAATTAAAAACAATTAAAAAATAACAAAAAAAAAAAAAAAAAAAAAAAATAAAAAAAAACTACAAAAAAATAAAAAAAAACCAAAAAAAATTTTTATTATCTTTCATCACACACCCCCATAAGCTCTTTAGATGCCTGTTTGGAAAAAGGAATAAGTTTCTCAGTTGGGTCTAATGGACTTCTGGAGTTTACAAAATTAATATGGGAAAGCCAAACGACGTCAGGAAAACTAAACGACTTCTAGACCCGTAGCGCTGGTAGATCACCTTTTCGTGGTGCGTTACGGGGTATCAGATCTACCACCGAATCTTAGTCCGAATTAATTCAAGCTAGGGAAAATATTTGTTTTTGTAGTCAAAGGAACGTATATTAGTCCTTATTACATTTTAGGTCTTGTGAAAAGCGACAATACTCGGATTGACCCACCGAGGATGAGCTTGGAATAAGGAAAACACGATTAGTCTTCATTTATGCGAATTTTCATTTTCTATTTGATGTTCTATAGTTTGAATTAGTTAGGACTAGGATTCTGATGCATGGTCAGTATTGGAGTCATTGTTTGTTTTGTTTGGAATGAATCCGGTTTTGACTGATAAAGGGGCGCGCCTTTGAAGAGTGCTGTCACTCACAAAGGGTTTAAATAGTGGAAACTTTTAAAAAAAAAACTCGATTCATAGCCAACAAAACAAACAAAGACAACTGTAAAAAACACCGAATACTTCATCATTTGTCAATAGTGATGAAGTAACTCGACATGCATTAAACAAAGGATACGGGATATACTACAATAGATCAATTTACTGGTCGCAGTGGTTTATGTCCCGAACAGAGGAAAAATAACGACTTCTAGAAAAAAAGGCTTCCAAAAAAGTAAAAAATTATCATCCATAGAAGCCCAATTTGCTTCTAGGATAGCCCATTGAATTCCTGGTAACACTCAATGCTTCCATTGAGAAAATTCATTCATTCATCTCTGAAAAAGTTCGAACATTCTGGTAAATTTCAGAATTCTGGGATAGTTCATTGGACGTGAAGCCCAATGAACGTCCGGAGGATCTCCCAAAACGACTGAACTCCCAACAATTGACTGAACTTCTGCAAAATAATGGTTTTTGTTTGGATTTTAAGTAAATTCCAATGGACATCTGGAGGATTTCTTAGGGACAACTGCAGGAGTTCAATGTATTGTTTGAAAAAAAAAAAGGTGTATCAATTTAGTCCAATGGAACTCTGGAATCGTCAAAATATCACCAAAGGACTTCTGAAAAGCCAAAGAACTTCAAAAATGGTCCAAATAGCTTCTAGAGCAGTCCAATGGGTTTCTAGAATAGTCTTATGAGCTCATGAAAACGGCCAAATGACTTCCAAGAACGTTTATCAAGTTTATCATTACTTTTGGAATAGTCCAATTGAGTCTGTAGGATTCTACACTCAGGAAATTATCCGTACGATTTTCATACGACCGGAACTATGAACCACAAAGCAAGGGTCCAAGACTCATTCCATACGAGATCGTATGAAATGATTACTGTTGCATTAGTCGAGAAAACTATGCCTGATATACACTTTCAATCGACATCACTTATGAAGCGTGTATAGTCCCGTGGAATTGTGGCTCGCCTCTGGATCCCGAGGTTTATGGTTCGAATCCCGATTGCAACTTTTTTTTTCTGTGAAGAAAATTTTCATACAATCGTCCTATGACCTTCTTTCCATTAGAGAGTCATATGAAATTAGCAATAATATCTTGTGTCAAATTTCCATACGATATTCGAATGAATTTCTCTCGATTTGTTCGCTCAGTGTATGCTTTCTTTTTTCGAGTTGTCCAGGTGTCGATGAGGCAATCACGGATGATGCTGGTTGTGTAGAAAAATAAGGATGTTGTTTCATTGGCTCATGAAACTACACAAATTCATCCCAAGGCGTCTTCCCTCCAGGCAAGGCCGGAATGGCACTATCGAAAGGGAAAAGTCCACAAACCATTAGAATTCCTTCATCATATTGAAGTGAGTCAAGTACACTCAGCGAAATAAATTTTCGATATTCATAAGATTGCAATATGATTATTTGCTATAAGAAATCAGTATGAATTTCATAAATTTGCCTTATGAAATATAATGATGTTGAAAAAATAAAAATATGGAGCAACCTGGATTGGAACCTTGAACGTTGAGGTCATGGGTCCAGTGACTTACCCACTAGTATATCATCTCTTGTTATCAGGAAAGCTTAAAGGCGTACAAGAACAAATTCGTGTGAAACAAAATCCATTCCTAAGTCAGCCTTATGAAATTCCAAAGCATCGTTCATAAGTTGAACCTTATGAAATTCTTAAGATTATTTGCCTGAGTGTAGAGATGCGTGAACAAATTTGGGATGCTCACATGAAACATCCGGAGCTGTCCCTTCGTGCTTTGGAAGAAAAAAATGCTGCAAATCTGTAATTCAACCGTCTCAAGAGTACTAAAAAGGTTCCACGAACGGGTGACTTTGGATCACAAGCGCGGAGCAGGAAGGAAACCGACAGCAGCATGTAGGAAAGTATCGAGAATCTTACCAAACAACTCCTAATAATTGATCCAATGCATGTTAACTGAGTTTAATACATGTATAAATTTACCCTGCAAATTCTAATTTTATCCGATGAAAAAGATTTTATAGTAAATTAACATTGTTGCAATAATTTCGTGTTCGGCCTTTATTAGGCATGTTTTGTCTCTCTTATATATCATTTCAATAATCACATGTTTTTAGCTACTATCGATCGATCCATTCCATAGCAATGAAAAACGGATTTCTTAGCACTCATGGAAAACTTATCCCGAAACCACCTCGAAAAAGTCGTTTCATTTTACGACTTAATCAATCTTATCAGCAGACCATTTTTCATCCATTGACTCCGACATAAGCAAATTAGTTTGCCAAATCCGTCCCTAACAACATACACACGCCTACGCTATTGAACTTTCATATGCCAGGGATGGCTTCTCTCGCGAGTATCGCTAATGTGATCTTTTAATGTTACGCTGTCTCCAAGCTTGTCTCGTCCAACGAACTTCATCAGCCGTAGGTTCCTTTGGAAGAATATTGTCTCATTCAAGGTTAATAGAACTGGTTTCCTGCCATCTCTCGAAACATATTCATTAGCATATTGTACTGCCAAGCCTGAGCTGGGTGTCACCTCCTGTTAACTTTGTGGTACTCGTTTGAAGCACTCAACAAACAGATCATTCATTCATCTAATCTTAAGGCTGATTTGGCGAAGTTGATTAGCCAGAGATGAAGATTCCTCTGTGTGTGTGTGAGTGAGCTCGTAAAATCGTAAGCCCTCAATTGATAATTGTGGGCGAGAAACTAAAGCAGAGCGGGCAATTCGCCAATATGCGATAGGTAATTAAGCTTATCACGTCTGGGTGTAGTAGTATGTCTTCTGAAAATGTGGTAGTGCGTTTTGGACGAAAACGTAACAAACTGCTGTCAAGAAGATTAAAAATGTTAAGCCAACACAATAATGTTCATGCGTTAAACAACACAAGTTTCCACACGATTGACACGAAAATTTTACAGTATCTCGGTAATTTTTACCGAACTTTCAACAAGTGGAACGTTCGGTAATTCGATTTACCGGATTTCTGGTGAAATTTTACAGTATTCCGGATCATTTAATTTCAAAAAGTTACGTCACTGCAGGTGAACTTGTCAAATTTGACCGAAATCCGTTAAATCGAATTACCGAACGTTCAGCTGTTGAAAGTTCGGTAAAAAATTACCGAATACTGTAAAATTTTCTGAGTGTGTAATGAGTAATAAAAAGAGGAACCGTCAAAAATTATTAGATTGAAGTTTGACGTCTTTTTTTTAAAGTTAACTTAAAAAAAACATGAGTCTCATGTAGAGGGTTATTCCGAGAGTCGAAGTGACTTGACGTGACTCTCCATTTAGTTTATCCAGAAGAGTTACGTCACTGCAGGTGACTTTTCTCACTTCACCAAGAGACAAACGTCACTTCGACTCTCGACTCTCGTTTATTGTGACCGTCGATGAAACATGGGTTTACTGGTACACACCAGAGACCAAGGAGCTTTCACGGAGAACGTGATCCAAAGAAGGCGTAGACTGGCCTATCAGCCGGAAAGGCGATGGCCTTCTGTAATTCACGTTTTGCCCTACTCTAGGTAGTCTACATCTATGTCCTGGAGAAGGGCAAAACAGTCACAGGGCATTACTATGCCAAATTATTGGGCCACCTCAACGCCGAATTGCAGAAAAAACGGCCTCATTTGGTGAAGACCAAAGCACCAAGGGGCGAGTCGCTTAGAACAGTGTGCCAGGCACGCCGTAGCAGAAAATCTTAAACAACATGCGTGGCACTATGTGGCACACTTTTGACATTTGTACTTTTCGACGATAGTAGCCCTGGAAAATTGATGTTGTAAGTTGTTGTGATTGTTTTGATTGGTTGTTTCGTCACACGACAAACATAAGTTTTAAGTTTTAGATCAAAAGTGAACCCCAACCTTTTAAATGAGGCAAAATCTCGAGTGGAACAATGGATGAGGTAAGTGATTAAATTAATAAGTAGTGACATTATATCACTTTGCAGCTTAAATTAAGGGTACATTTTTGGAACAAATTGGAGGTGGAAAATGGAACCTCTGTAGCCAGTCGCTGGCCCAGCTTCCTATCGAGAGGATCCGAGAAGTTGAAGAAGACATGCGGATCATGGCTTAGAGCCTTCGCGAAGAAGTTTCAGCAGGTGTAACTCCGTTAAAATGATTTGATGGAGCAACATACGCAGGAAACCCAGATAAATTCCGGTTTCTAAGCCGAGAAGTGATGCAAGTGAAGTAGTGCGCAAAAAAGGTATAAAAATGTTCTCAATCCCAGAATTGTCACATCCGTCAGCATCGAACTGTTTGACGAAGATGCTGAGAAGCGCTCACGCGCATTGCATGAGAGAATTACGCAGCGTTTTGCTTCACAGTAAGTGTATTTACGATTAAATCATAACTTTATCTCAAAATAACTTTCTTTTACTCAGGTATTGAGGACTCGGGCTATTAGAGCAGCTGGAAAACACTGCAACCGAAGTTTTTCCTAAGGGCTGTGGGAAGTTCCGGGCGGATGCGTTATGCCCTTATTGCCAAACGAATGGGCAAAGATTGAAGTTATGGTTTTCGAAGGACGAGAGAGAAAACTGGCACATTTATAGCCTAGCCAAGCATATCAATTATTTAAAAAGAGAATTTAATGTGCGATTGGTCTCATTTGTTTAATTTTATTTCTTAGCAAAGGTTCCTATTAAATTATGTAATTATGTTCCTATTAATTTTATAACCTATTCTTTGTTTCAGAACTTCAATGGAACGCCGTCAAAGAATGCTCAACATTTATGGCACAATTTTACGAAGTGTCAGTTAAACTAGTGCCCTTATTCGTCCACGCCAGTCATAATTCAGCACAACCGATGACCATTCAACGCCGGGGCTAGTACACTGTAGTAGTGATAATAAAGATCATCGCCATAAACATATTCTCAAGAGTAAGTATTTTACCCAACTCCGTTTGCATGAATGACCAGCAATATAACTGGTTCTATTGTAGCATCCATGTGCAGAAACTCGTCTGGCGTTAGTCTGTCTCTAAAACACGACACGACTATTCATTCTATTCGGCACATTCTTCCACAGCGGCTAGCTTGATTGATGTAGAAAAACCATTTTGTTTAGCACCATGTTATTGACGTTTGCACTACTCTATAATATACCAAGCACGCAGCCGGCCAATGAGTGCAAAAAATAACCTACTCTCAAGCAGCTTATGAGAATCAGCTTTGTTGTTCGGGGAGCGGTGATGATGTTGTTTTGAATGACGCCTACTTGACCTGCTTATAAAAAAAATATCCTACGGAATGTTTCCATAATAATTCATTCGCCATTGTTTTACTGGCCCTACCAATTTATCAAGGGCTTTCGATCATTTAAATCTGCGGGTGAAAGTTCCGGTTAGTTGACAACTCGCGGACATTGTCTCAAGCCGCAGCATCCGAGTGTAGTAATATCTTGAGAAAACAAAAGAGATTACTTCGACATCCCTCGCACCAATACACCTAAAAAACCGGTCGTTCGCCCAACTTCTTCAACCACGGTCTGTTCTTCTCAGGTCGTCCAATATGCTAACACTGACTTTGCAATCCCTTTAAATTTCGCTTCAGGTCTCGTTTTCATTGGCTTCCTTGGGGTTTTCCTTTAAATTTCCATCCAAAACATTCACTCATTCCTCAACCCCACATGCTGAGTATATCGGACGACCTGAGGTGAGCAGACCTTGATGCCAACCAACCATTCAGCATCCAAGTGACGGCATCTTGGCTGATTCGTACTCTCTTCTCCATTTTTAAAAGACACACACCACATAGCGACCGTTATTGGGTGAAGGTACTCCACACTCTCGGTTGGGGCTTGGTGCTGCGCTATAATATACCCGCAAACCGGAGAAGCATAGGCCTATACGTCTGTAGTTGAAGTGAAACCGCGAAATTATTTATAGCCATGACAACCGAAGACGATGGCCGGAGTGACAACTGCGCGGCGCGGTGATGCGAAAGAGCACTCACTCGCGCGCGCACCGCAACCGATGGACGCCTTAGGCCGAAGCGATCTGTCGATGATTACTAAAATAAACAGGCCAAGCGGCAGAAGCATCGAAGAGTGGGCAGAAACGCCTCACGAGCCCCACACTTTCTGGTCGCTTCAGTTGGATGCAAATGAGAATGAACGTGTGGTTTTGGAACTTACACAAGCGCGAGGTTTAAAAGATGGCGAAAAAAAATTTCAAACTGAGTGTGATTGGTAATTTTTGACCTTAGAAAAACGAATAGATCGCAGCTTTTGGTGGGTTTTAGGGGAGGTTAATGACTCTCTGCTGAGCTGGGAAAATCGATAATCTCTTTTTGGGAATGAAAAGATGGATTAGAGTATGCTTTATCAAGCTTTATGAGGCGAAATTATCGCAAAATTTGTTTGCATAGTCACATCTGTCGAAAGAGAAAGTCGGTGAAGAGAATCGATTGGCTTTTTTGCTCTCTGCTAATATAGTAACATATCCTGAATAGAATCTGAATAAACGTACATTAACACGCTTTATTTCTCAAAATCTAAAACATTTTGGGAAATTTTAAAACCAAGACCACCATTGGTTTATCCACTTAATTTGAATAAATTTTGGCCTGTACCGAAATTGAATTATATGCAAATAACGAAGTAGGCTATGGTTACAAAACTTGTTTTTCTTTTCCCGGAACGCTGAAACCAAAGTCATTGATTGGACGTGAACGCTACTGTGCGCCACCGTGAGATGTATTATCGAGTTGAAACAACGTTCTATAGCGAAAGTGATGTATCATAGCGTATACTGACGTTTTTGTTTTGCTTCTGTGGCGCTGCACCACCCAGTATAACATTCAAGAATCGTTAACATCTAACGTTGGTGTCGTTAACGTCTAACGTCTGTTTCGTTAACGTCTGCCATGCAACTAAAGCGTGTCCGTATTCATTTTTTCTAACTTTGTCAAATCATTATTCCGAGCTGATGCACAATTTTCTACCAGTGTATGATTTGCTGTCAGTGGAAATATTCATCTTTGCAACGGTGCAAATGTTGTTTACTTTGAACTTACAGTCTTTAAAATTGCGTCGCGGCTACAGAAAGTGTGGAATCTTATTTTAGACAAAAGGCTAGAAAACCCAAAACATTCTCAGAAGACTGTCATGAATTTGGTCAGAAAACAGTCTCAAATGTGAAATAAATTCTTCTTCACCAAGGAGAAAGGAAAACTGGAGCCCAAGTTTAAGGAACAGAAAATGGAAAAAAAATGCGAAAAAACATCTGATGTGGTAAGCCATTGTACATGCGGGAAAATCAGTCAACCATTTATCACAACTGGGAATATAAACAGTGAAATTTACATCCTATAGTGTCCTAAAAAGCGTATGTTACCTCTTCTGAGGAAACATTCTAATGCAATCTTGTTTTGACATATTGACACTACTCAATAGCGGCTTAGAAATGGCACGAGGACAATAAGATCGCTGTGGTGCCGCGGGATATAAATCCTCCAACTTTTCCAAAATATCGATCAATAAAGCGATTTTGGCCAATTGTGAAAGCTGATTGTCAGAAAATGGGAGGAGAGTCAAAATCACTTCAAGAGTTCAGAAAAAAGTGAACAAAGGCATCTAAGGCCAGAAAAGAAAAAAATGTCCAAACAATGGGTTGAATCAAAGGTCCGTAAGTTTGACGTGAAGGTAATATTAAAATGTTAGATCTCTTAAGGAATTGAAGATGTTAAGGAATATTTGAGAAAAATAAAGGTTGAGAAATAAATGCGTTGGTATTAGGTTTGGGCTCATAATATCCATCTAATGATAGATAATTTGGATCCGGACACGCTTTATATATAATGTTAAAGAAGACTCACACAGGTGTCAACTCTGGTCGGAACAGAACTGGATTTGAAGTCAAACTAATTCCGACAACGGCATTCCTCCTGATCATGTCTAAAACGCTGGCACACACTTGGATTTTTTTTTACAGAAATCTGTAAAATTTTACCGAATTCTCAACAGCTGAACGTTCGGAAATCCAATTTAACAGATTTCGGTGAAATTTTACAGTTATCTGTAAAAAATTTACCGGAATTTGTAAAATCTTACCGAAATCCGTTAAATCGTATAACCAAACGATCAGCTGTTGAGATGTCGGTAAAATTTTACAGATTTCAGTAAAAAAATCTAAGTGTGTAGACTAGAACTGGCGTTCATCTGAACTGTGTAGCTATCCAACCGAGAGTGATTTTAAATATTTTAGGGAGATTTGCTTATTCTAGGCAACTTGAGAAAGGTGCACACCATTTAATGCGTGTTTTTGCTGCTTCGTGCACACATCTGATGATTTTGTTTGTTTACATTTTTTTTGCTTCGTGATTCTCTATCAATAACAAACAGAGTTATCCAGAACGGCTTGAAAGTGTTTTTGTACAGCGCGAACGTTCTCATGTATTTGGCTAGCGTTCCATTTGAACTGCGTGTTGAAAAAAAATCGATTATTGACACCGAAAAGTATTTGATAGATAATCAAATTATCATATGCATATATTCATTGGAGTGGTTTGAAGAAGAAGACTTTGGTAGCCGAGAATAGTCAAAATTGACGAAACCAGCATCTCCCGTACTGAATTATTACAACGGCCGTCATTGGCTTTTCGGGTGAGTTCTTTCCATTTTGTCAATATCATAATCAACATTTTGTAGACTCTGTAGTCATCGATTGGTGAAAATTAATTTTGCCCTTATTCTATTCGTTATACAGGTGTCGAAACTATAATCACCGTAAGGCGCAAAAAACTTCGACTCTTATTTTCGCATATCAAGTGGGAGTTATGTTGACTTTCGCTTTTTTCTGTTTTGAATTTCCATCTTTTCTTGTCGAAGAGCAGGGTGAATAAAGAGTGTTTCGATCAAAATTTGGTCGACTTAAATTTGACGCATTTCCTTTCATCGTGCATTAAAAAATCTGCACAACCCTCATTTTGAAGATGTTTGCGTGTAGCATCATGCCTCTATTTTGATTTTGAGATTAGCACTTCAGTTATCAAAATGTCGTCGAAGGAAGAGAAGCAACGTCTCAAAAATTTGCACGTGCATGGCGAAAATCCAAACTACTCTTACGCCAAGTTGGCGAAATTGTTGAATGTGGCTAAATCAACTGTTACCAACGTATTAAAAGTGTTTGGTGAACGTTTATCGACAGCCAGGAAAGCTGGATCGGGGGGAAATCGAAAGCCGGAGGCCACAGTGACGACAAAAAGAGTTGCCCGGTGTTTCGAGCGGAACCCCAACTTCTCCGTCCGAGATGTCGCAAAGAAGCTGGGAGTTGCGCCTTCAACCGTGGATAGCGCTAAAACACGAGCTGGACTGTCGACTTTCAAGAAAGTGGTGACTCCAAATCACGATTATAAACAAAACACGTCGGCCAAAGCACGATCGCGAAAGTTGTAAACGACGATGCTGACGAAGTTTGATTGCGTGGTACAGGACGATGAAACTTACGTCAAGGCAGACTTTAAACAGCTTCCTGGACAGGAATTTTATACGGCAACCGGACGGGGAAAGGTGGCAGACATTTTCAAGCACATTAAACTGTCAAAGTTCGCGAAGAAATATCTGGTGTGGCAGGCCATCTGTACCTGTGGCAACGTTTACATTGCGACCGGAACCGTCAACCAGGAAATTTATCTGAGCGAGTGCCTACAAAAACGTCTACTGCCTTTCCTGAAGCAACACAATTGTTCCGTTCTATTTTGGTCGGATTTGGCATCTTGCCATTACGGAAAAAAAGGCCATGGAGTGGTATGCTGCCAACAACGTTCAAGTGGGGCCCAAGGACAAGAACCCTCCCAACACGCCAGAGCTCCGCCCAATCGAACAATATTGGGCCATCGTCAAGCGGAACCTTAAGAAGACTCAAAAAGCTGTTGTGAGCGAGAAACAGTTCAAGGCAAACTGGCGTTCTGCGGCGAATAAAGTGGACAAGGAGACTGTACAAAATCTTATGGCATGTGTTAAGCGAAAGACCCGGCAATTCGCATTCGGTAAAAAGGAAGCTTAGCTGAATATTTCTCCTGTATTCTGTATTAACTGAACTTGAAAAAGAAAAAGAATTTGACTTATTAATAAAAACTTTGATCGACTCACACACATTACTGTTTGACCAAATTTTGATCGAAACACCCTTTAATGGAGCTATAACCATAAGCATTTAGATAGTAGAACAAGAGTTAGTGCTCTTGTTCCTACCGAAAAAAAAGAAGTATCACTTTAAGAATAGAATAGACTTCTATTCTCAATTCTATTCCTTTTACCAAAAAATCGTACCCCAAACCGGGCCTTTACCGACTGTTGTTAAGATCACATAGATTTCTAGAATTCAGACTTGGATGCATACAGTCTGCAATTAACAAAGTGATTTGCATTGCATTGAATCATGTCAACCTAAAATAAAAGGGAACTTACTTGAAATATGTCATAAAATATGGCACCATAATGGGCTCTTCCTGGGAGAAAAATGAGAAAATAACAGCCCCACATCAATTAAAATGATTCGGTTGCTATGTTTGTGAGTGTGTTAGAACATCATTGAAATGGAAAGAAGAAAATTAACTATGAACTCTTGTGTAACATTTGAAAAGCGCCTAGCTTTGTTGATCAATTCTCTTCATTGACTTTTTCTTTGGTTTATCACGGCTAAAAAAAATGAGTTTGTGGCTCGGCATGCAGCTTAAGTCGAGTAAAGACGTTAAAAGCTTACACAATGAACAATTAATTTGATCGAAAATAATTTTCATTCGCGTTGTTCACAGAGAACTGTACGCAATATTCGTACATACAAAGTTTCGATTTAACAGCTCGGTAATAAAAACGGTGCTGACAACAACAGTTACACTCACTTGAACAATTCCGGCGCTTTTTAAAACCACTTTCAAGCCATTCTGGATAATTTTGTCGATTGTAATAGGTAGAGGATCACGGAGCAAATATATTTATAAACAAATAAATACGGCAAATTCTGCTTAGCTTGCTTAAAATCGGTAAATTCCCTCTGTTTAAAGTAGGCAAAAATCCTGTTAGCGCACAGACATTTTTCTAAATATATTGAAGAAAACTGAATGTTATGCAATCTAATTAATTTTGTTGTTTTTTTTTATTGCTTACGTATGTACTTATTAAAATGATTCCATAATCCGTAGATTCATTATTATTTTTTGACATTTTCTTGTACAGCGCAGATGAAATATCAACACCTAGTCCACCATTATACACACACATTGACTATCTGTCGTGCGTGTCATGATGTGGCTGTAAAAGCTTGTATGTGAACCATAACCTGCATAGCAATGTAGTGTTGTTAACGTTTTTCAAGCAAGACGCCGAAAGAAAAGTTCTTGGTCGAAACAGAGCGAAGATTGATCCTCGAATTGAAGGATATCGGTTAAAATAACCAAAAAAATAGCCAAGATAATCAATAGAGGAGAAAAATTGATAAGAAATTTCCTGCAGAAAGGTGATAAATATGGCATCCGGAAGAAATCCAAGGGCAACTCGAAAATTTCCAATCGAGAACGGAACCGTATGATACAGCTTGGTGAGACTGAAAAGTGGAATGCTTCGGAAATAAAGCAGAAACTTAAGCTTCCCATAACTAAAAATCGTATTGTTCAAATTTTGCGAGGATCTGCACATATGGTTTACAAGAAAAATGTAAAAAAAACCTAACCTCACCCCGAAGTACATTCAAGCAAAATTCGTTTTTGCACAGCAGCACATGATTGAAAACAGAATAGGATGAAGTGATTCTGTCCGGCGAAGAAAAGTTTAATCTCGATGGCCCTGACTGCTGCGCATATTATTGGCATGATCTTCGGAAGTATATCCTGGTAAATTTGGGCAGAAATTTTGGAGCAGGCAGGCTGCTTTTTCACAAAGAGGTAAAACTCCCATTGGTACAGTTTTTACCAGATTGAGTTCGGAGAGCTTTGTGAAACTTCAGGACAGGGTTTTCATTCCATTTACTGAGGATCTTATCGACAACAACCTCATCTTCAAACATGATAACGCTGCTATTTTTGTGCGCAGGAGGTCTTTGGCAAGGTTTTCCGAAAAAAAATCCAGGTTATGAACTGGCCAGCTCGTAGTCCGGACCTGAACATCTCTGTGGTATCCTTGCGAACATCCTATTGAATATCTCTGTGGTATCCTTGCGAGACAAGTTTACAGTGGTGGACGGCAGTTTGGAACAATTCGTGAGCTACAAACATGCGTAATAGGCTACCCAGGTAACCAATATGCAGTTCCAAAGCGTCTGTACGGCAGCCTATCAAGCATTTAAGTCACCTTAAATGCAATATGGCTTTACTGCAATGCTATAATAATGCTTCATAAATGCTATTTTGCATTCGAAATGCTCATTACAGGCTACAAACATTTAAAAATCATTTGAAATGCAACTTTACAACAGATAGCATTCAAGATGCTGATATAATGCTAATACAATGCTAGTAGCATCTGAAAAGCAGATTTAGGGTTGATTTACTGCATATGCTTATGCTTATTGGTTACCTGGGTAGTGACGAAAATGTTGGAAAATCGCTTTGACCCAATACTAAAAAGGATTTACGAAACAATTCTGAAAAATCGAAACCAAGCAAATACTACTTTCTGTTATTTCTAGATTTGATTTGGTTTGTAAACAAAACATTGAATATGCGCTTATTGAAGTTTCTACCCGAAAAATGTGTTTCCTTCTTTAACAACAACTATTGAAATTGTAATTAGAACTCCTCATGGTGCAACTATCATGTTATTTGAATGCCCTTTTATAGACCAAACAGTCAAAAAAATTATGTACGCCTATTAGGCTTTTTGACTTTTAATCACCATTCCCTTTCTGGCACATGCAAAGGAATGATGGGTTGTTTTCCTCCAAAAGGTTTTCCTTCTTACTTCCACTCTTTTGATCTAAATGGCGCTGTAGTGTGCGTGCGTTAAACGTCACTAAGCCTAATATGAATTTCCTCCACTGCATGAACGCATTTCATGGATGTGTACATCCTTTCTGCAAGAAAACAAATTTTTTCTACCCATTGCTGATTGACGAAATTATTTCAATAGCGTTTCGTTGAGTTGTGAAGGAAATAAAAATAGTATGCCACAATTGCAGTTATGATTTGGGTATTTGAGTAGTCTGTGATTTATTTTTAAATCCAACAAGGAAGAGATTTTGACGATTTCAAAACCCGCCTTTATGCCCGCCGGCTGTTTCGACCGAGTCCAGGAAGGAACTGATTGCACCATAGCTGGTTGTGGGAATAACCAAGTGCAAGTTGCTACCTTTAGTTACCATGAATGTTCAGGACAGATTCTAGAAGTTTCAATAAGTGTTGAGTACAGGAATGCTTTTCTGGTATTTTCAAAGAAAATATTATCCACAATTTATTAAATATCACATAGTAAGTCAAACAAAAGTCATACTTCAGCCAGTTTGGTGAGTTAAGTCAGTTATTATTGTAACAATGGCAACAAATACATACAGGTTGGAAACGACTTGGACCACTTTTTGGACGTTTTTGGAGATTTTTAGTGATGTAGTGATTGCGTAGTTTGAAACTGGAATATTTAGAAATTTCTAAGCTAAGAACTTCAAATCAAGATTTCTTGAGATTCCTTCTAGGGATTATTTCTAAAATTTGTCCAGTTTTGCAGAATGACCTCAAAAATCGAGCCCTGTACTTATGTTTGGTGGATATTTTTATTTTATAATAACCGTCTAGCGGGGCACCGCGCAACAATAAGCATGGACAGGTAAATCAGTAAATAAGAAGAATGATTAGTAAATTTCGTAAATTCAGTCGAGTAATTAGTAAATTTAGTCGAGTATTAGTACACGACACTGAAGAAGTCTGCACATTGTAGACGAAATACGCGTATCTGTCAAGATAAGCAATAAAGGTAGTTGGAATTAAAAGGAAATTACTAATCACTCTTCTTATTTTCTAGTTACAGGTATTCCACTAAACAGCTCACACTCTCCATAATTCAGGTAAATTAGGCTTTTTGACGTTTAATCACCTTTCCCTTTCTGGCTCATGCAGAGGATTGATGGTTTGTTTTTCTCCAAAAGATTTTCCTTCCTACTTGCACTCCTTTGATCTAAATGGCGCTGTAGCGTGCGTGCGTTAAACGCCACTAAGCCTAATACATTTTTTTCACAGTCCCATTCATGAAAGTTTTCTACAATTACCGATAGAATTATCAATTTTTATGTTCTTTCTCTTACTTATTTTCCCGATTTTATCACTATGGATTACTTTAACATACAGAATTGTTGGGAAGCTCTCCTAAACTGCATACAGTGTCGGCAGAAGCTTCAACAACCCCGATGATATGAATTATTTCAGTTTCTACATTTGCACTTGAACCCATTGTTCTGTTATTTCTGAGGCAATATGAAAACATGAAAAGTGTTTCAAAACAGTCACAAGGCAACACTTCTCTATATGTCTCCTACTTTATCATGTTTTGATAACGTCATCCAGCCCTCTTTTATCGTTTTCGTCTTTGAACCTAGGTTGAGGCAAGTTCCAACCTGCGATACCCGAACTAATTGTCAGTGTAAACCTCAACCTAATACGAGTAACAGATAAAAACACACACCGACGTTCAACACACAACAAGCCGATCCAGGTTGGAACTGAATCAAAAACGAGAACGCCCACACTTGTTGTAAATTGGTTGAAGTAGCCGTAATGTGACTCAATTAGGTCACAATCAAGTTGCTGCAACTAATTATGAAGGTTTGGTACGAGATTCTTTTGAAGCTGACTGCACTTTCTTAGCCCAAAAAACATTGCATGTTGTATAACAGCTTGTTCAGTGAAAAATTAGCTGCGTTAGTTAAAAAATAGCTTATTCAGCTTTCAATCACTCGGTTCACTTGGCTGCCCTTCCATGAGAATTTTGATTCGGTCTGCACCTCCTTGAACAAGAAATCTCGCTCGCAGAGAATCCTCAAACGAAAGCCAATGTTTGGTGACAAGGTTGCTGATTCTTCCAATTGCTCACCAACGATTGAACGTGCACGGCCAGCCATTTTAACTCAGTTTTGAGTCGTTTTTGACTCACTTTCGTCATAAGTGGAGTCACTCAAATTTGAGTAAATGTAACTGAGATCGAAAAGTAGTAGACTCTCCTTTCGTTATGAGAGAGCATTGGTGGTCAAAGAATAACTTACACTTTTTTTTTTGGTTTCCCTTTCTGTGGTTCCTCTCTCGCATAAAAATGATTCCAATGCCGTTGACAGCACTTTGATTCACATTGGCAACAAAGCAAACGCATGATGCAAGACGATGCGATTGAAGCGAAGCAATCAACGCGTTACGTACCATGTGTACAATTGCAGATATGCGAAGCAATGCAATGTGGGTTTTTGCATTCAAAATATAGTTGAGATTCAATAGTGTGCTTAACTTAGAACGCGCTTTATGAATGCTATAGACATTAATGAATACACGCAGCATTTGGAATTCAAGCTAATTAGGGCAACGGTTTTGATATTATTTGAAAAGAGTGCATCCTGGTTTCTCTGACAAAGTAATTCAGTACAACGTTGGCCTTCTTCTAGTCAAATATAAAGTTTAGAAGTGCACCAGCTGGAACTTTGGAAAACCTGGAAAAACAGTGAAAGTAGTCAATTCATGGGATAGAACTTTGAACTCTGCTGTGCTTATAAAAGCATCATTTGGATACATTTGCACTTGTGACCTGAAAACTATCCCTTCGGATCATCGCGGGGCTTTCTTGATTATCCAAAATATCCGGAAACGTTAACAATTTACGAAACTAGTCTATGAATTCTGCAGTTTTAATTTTATAGGAGGTAAGGTTAAGGCACAGACAAACGTTCGACTTCATCTCATTTATCTGTGTAAAAACATGGCTTCCCTCAAGATATCAAGTAGCAATAACCTAACAGATGGCGCCATAGATTAGTTTTTATTGGTAAGGGGAAAATAGGTTGCCAGTCAAACTGTCAGATTTAATGTAGCAATGACTAGGCGGCGCTACTGTGCAAGATGATTCCAACATAATAAGATTTGAAATTTTACACTACAAATTTGAATCGTTTTGTTCGAGATTGAATTTTTGTTTGTGGTTAAGGTGTTATGGTGGCAGTGCTGCTAGAAAAAAACAGTTCAATGAACCGTTCGTTTGGATAGCAATCAGTATTAGCTACATAACTTTTTCCACAAGCGTCGGATCGCTTTGCGGTTTGGGAAGGAAAGTTTCTTTGGAAAATTTCCCAGAGAATGTTTGGATTAATTTATTTTAAGAGGACAACGGGTCACCTTGACAGATTTTCATCTGTAACAGCATGTTTCAGCACCTCAAAACGATCATCACCAATCCATTGAGAGGAACTGTCCGCCATGACAAGTCCTGCACTGGTGGTGGCTTCCTATCACATCACATCACATCAAAACGATCATCACCAATGGGTCCCTTTAAATCAAACAAAATGCCTTGAAGTTTAAGTTTTTGTCATATTTAGAGGGGTTTCACTAAAATTTGAAACCACAACTCTTAGCTCAAAATTTGCATACTCCAACCCAACTGAAAAACTGCCAATGTTGATCCACAAATTCCGATTACCTAATCGTTTTATTACAGCCTTCTATCTCGGGTCTCACATTTCATCAAAATTGGACAAATCTCAGCGATTGCGGCAAGAAGATAGTGTAAGACAACCGCCGTCAGAGCAGAAGATTAAATTTTACTGTTATCAGGCATCTGGAAGCCGAGGGCTGTTATCATCGAAACACGGGAGGCGAATGAAGTTATATACGTAAACGAGCGACAATACAACAAGTAACATGTATTTACAGACACAATTAGCAACATTATGAAAATGCGGTGTTTAGAGTTCAATGTAGGCAGACTGAAAAAGTTTTCGAAAATGTCATAATCTACACGGTGAGAATGACATGGAGTATGGCAAATGCATTTGTCGATTCAATTGAATGGTGGCGTGCTGTTAAACTATTTACACGGAACAGAAGTTCGGCAGAAATCCCCGTCCAAGCATTCGAATAGGTAGGGCAAACACTTTTCAACATGACATAACAGCCAAGTCAAAGATGATTTTAAGCATCGCGATTAGGTTCGTACACATTCTTCATCCCCCAACGCTGACAGCAACCGTATGAATCACAACAAATTTAATGGCATCAACGGCGAACACATACATATGACTATGGGTAGGTACTTGCCTTTCCTGGATTTGAACACTCAGTATATAGTATGAAGATAGAGAGAAAGAGAGCGAACAGGTTAATCTCGACTATAGTAGTAATAATATAATGTGATGCTGTGAAAAAGGGATTATTCTTTCTCAAACATAAACAATAAGCACATGTAACGATGAACTGGGAGGTGCAATGTTGGCGATAGATTAGAAACCGAGTCGAAATCGTTGGGTTGTAAGCCAAAAGTTGAACAAGTTTAGCAAGAAGAAGAGAGGTGAAGAAAATTAGAGTCCCTATAAAGAGTCACGCCAAGAGTGAAGCCAAATCGACCTATCGGGGCTACCTATCGAGCAGCCCATCTGAACCATACATGCACGCAAAATGAGAACTAATCGAAATAAGTGTTGCATGTTCCTCTTTGCGTGACTCTTTATAGGGACTCTAAAGAAAATCAGTTTACAGGTTATGAGTACGATTAGCCTCCAGGTGAGAGAAAGAAGAGAATGGAGTTAGAGAGAGCTAGGTGTGGGTGTGAGTTTGAAGAGTGAATAAATAAAAAGTAGTTGTTATTGTTATTATTAAGTTATAACTTTATTTCGTTACTTGCTAGAAGTGCACTTGTATTATTAATCTAAGAAAACGTTAATAATGATAAGAGATAGTAGATATTAATAATTAATTAACGTATTGAGTTTCTGCCGAGGTGATACAACAATTGCATTATTTTTATTATTGTTTAGATTATTCGGCCTCGTTTTCGGTTAGAATAAAATTAGAAGTGGATTAAGTTCCTACAGCTCTTGAAAACAATCTATAATCGCTTGTATTAGATCGAATTAATTTAGTGTGATTACATTGTTAATGAAATGTTAATGTTTCCATACTTTTCGATATTCTGCGTTCCTGTTGATTGAGTTATTCATTATCAATGATTAAAAGTGTTATTTATGTTCGATCGTCTTTCCCTAGTTTGTTTTTTTTTTTTAATTTTTCAAGGCACGCATTCGCTTAAAAGCTACACATTAAAAGCCTTAGAGTTGAATGTTAATCCAGACAAATGTGTGCATCGCTCCGCGGATATTCCCTTTCCGGGTGGTTTTAGTGTAACATATGAACAAAAGACAACTACTAGCGAAGACCTATGCAAACTTCTCTTCTATCGAGCCAGACGAATGAAAATGGGGCGATTGATCCAGAGCTTGTGATAGCATATTATTAATAACATTATATGATAAAAATAAAAAGAGATTGGTTCTAGTTTTGTTTTAAGATGAGTTATTATTTGATTCTTGCTTGTTTGTTATTTGATTTTCTCCATCTTGTTGTTTTCGCACATTTGCGTCCGTTTTTGCTAGTTACGTTATTGTTTTATTTGCAATTCCATTTGCAATTGTATCATTTTGTTAATACGTTAATAAAAAATAGAATTCCGTTTTCATCTTTTAAAAAAAAATCTACTTGTTTCTTCTGCTTCTGCTTTTTCTTCACTTAGCGCGCTATACAGTGTTTATAAGTTAAGTCTACACAGTTAAAACACATCTAATTACTATTAATAATTTCTGAGATTACGTGTTATTCCATCGTCCCAAAGTGCGTCTCTATCGCATGATCTCTGCCTCGCTTGAAAGCAGACCAAGTAACACGGGACATGATTTCATGATTGTTTTTTTTTTTTGCGTCGAGAATCGAGGATTCTGCATATCCTGGTTGAAGGATGACTTTGTTAAATATTAAAAGTAAAAATCTCTCGCTTGCTTCGATCAGGTTTTGTTGTTTGCTTCACTCCAACAATGGAGGGAAACGTTGTTATAGCACACAGAACTCTCCATTTTGTCAACAGTACTCACGTTATTTTGTCACTAAATCTCTATAGATCTAGCTGTGTTTGTGTTCGTGTGTATGCATGTGTATGTGGGAGTGTTGTGGGGTTTGTGTGTTAAATTTAAATAAAACGAATACTCATCAGAGAATTGTTTGCTTCACGCGCGCGTTCTCTCTCTCTCTCTCGCTCTATCGCTCTCGTCCCGTCATTTTTATTAATCTTATTTTGAGAAGACACGAACAAAAGCTTTGCTCTCATTTGTTGATTGTTTGTTATTTTTTTCACTCTAGTAGTATTTATTTGTAAATATTTCGAGACTACCATGGCACCAAGTTAATACGAAATGTCATAACGAATAATGCATCTCTCATTCACATCAAGACATACTTAAATATTGTCAGTTTTCAATTTGTTCAGGGGGGTTGGTGCAGGTTCGATTGGATGTATTCTATTGTCCGTAAACTTTTCCCATTTGGCCGAGAGTCGTTTGCCTCTGATCTGGTTTGGTATGACGTTTTTTGGCTGATAAACTCCGTTCACGGAACTGATACCCGAAATCCCGTTTGGCGAAAGTGATGGGAATCAATACTACGCTCAAGGGAATACATTTTACGACTTGCAGTACAAGCATTTTTTGTCTATTTCCTCTTAGCAAATTTTGAGCTAACGAAAGGTTTATTAAACCATTTTTTAAGCTAGAGAAATAATCTATCCTGCTTCCTATATTGTTGAGTTGATTTTCTTCAGTATTTTTGAAGTGAATAGCCTAATAATATCTATTGTTGTTGTGGCTTCGCTTTAGTTTCACACACCATAATGTGAAAGTGCCTCCTTGTATTTTCATTTATTCTAGAAAGATATTTATGCTCATCATCAAGAACGACAACTTCTGTGTACAGCAGAGGTCACACCGGCCTTGGTCAGGCTGGTAAGTAAGGTATCAAGAACCCGCTATTATCATCAACTCTGCGAAAAAAAAACCGTCGATGTGAAAATAAAAACAACACTGGCGACAATCATAATCCAACCAAGATCGCATAAAAATTAACTTTGTCTTCGAATCTCAAAGATAGCCTTGATCAAGCTAATATTGTTTCGTTAAAATTTCAAATTCGTGCATGTTTATCTTTCAAGGTTGCTTTGATTATCAGGTTACTTGACGGTAGGGGAATGATCGCAACAAATCAATGTTTTCTGTTTATGTTCAGAATCATTGCTCTCATGAAATATCCAGGATAAAAAAAAAATACAGCTGCTCTGAATCGTAGAAAAATCTACACCTGCGTTTCTAAACAGCGTGAGATCAATTTGAGAGTCCACTTTACCCTGTCGCATGGGAACTACGACTCAGTTTCGTAAAAAGAGGAGTTAATCAGTCTATGAACGTCTCCACTTTTAGGGAGGTGGCGGATCAAGTCCCCATCACTTCGAAGTTCTCTGAGCACAAACCTCAAATACTATTAGGACGCCTGGCATGAAATTTTCAAGAATCGTTTGCTCCACTGGAGCATCCGTTGGTTTCCAATTTGAGCGTTGTTTGTTTTGTTTTGTTTATGATTTTTAGTCTCAAAAAACGTGAAGTGATAATTAACCTAACCTATAGTTCATAAGGAGAAAGGACTCCCTATCATTTCACCTAACGACACTGAGTTGTAGTTCCAACGCGCGACCGAGTAAAGCGGCCTCTCACTTCCAGGTTTTTCGTTCTACTATTTGCATAATATGCTAGCCACTATTACCGTCTTTCGATCTATGCTGATAAAAACGTTTTTAAATGGCGCTGTAATAAACCAACATGAACTAGAGAAAATAATCTCATTGACACTTTCGTCCTTTTGAAGCGGGGCTGTGAAAATATCATTTTAAACGGTTTTGCTTTACACTTGTTTATTTGTTTTTAGTAGAAACCTTCATATAACTCCGAGGAGTCCTGGTTTTTTTTTAGAAATAACCACATTGGGCAATTATTCAGTTCCAATGGATTGGTTGCAGCATGCTTTGTCAGTTTGATTAGTATCATAAGCAAATGAATTACCGCTTATTTGTCTGACTGAGGATTCTAAAGAGCAACAACCTTTTCGGGCCTAGCTAGAATTGTACGTAACGTGAAATTATGTGTTTGTGCCAACTATTTCCATCACATGAAAGAGCCCTTCCCATCGCCTTGATGTACACGCCGCTCCATTTGACTGAATATTGAGTCATTTAAGACTTGTTATCGTCACTCAGATTTGAATTAATCTTGTTTGGACAAGTTGACCAATCAAAAACATCAATCTTTATGATTGGTCGACTATCATATTTGAGTGACTCCACTTTTGACGAAATTGAGTCGGAAACGACTCAGAATTGAGTCAAGTAGAAATGGGGTGATTCGTGTTGATTTTCCCTTCGATCGTGGAAAATTGACTCCAGCGAAATGCAATTCAAGCTCCAACGATCGGAGAGCCCTAATTTTGAATCGACTCATGAAATTCGGTCAGAATTATTTGCGCGTCAAGTGACGTCTAAAATATTACTGGCAAGCGAAATTATTCTTCATTTCATTCACGTGAACAACAGCCAAGTTGATTTTCACGAAGATTCACATCGCAGGAGGCATCGAATCATCTAACTTGACACGTCGTTCGTCAGCATAAGGAAAAGTGTACCTCTACTGATTCACGGCACAGAACAGCCACCCTCGTGACCTTGAAATGTATCAACGAAATTTTTACCAACCAGCCAACCTAACACCAAACGCGATCTCAATCGACTTGTGAACCAAACATGGGAAGCGCCCTGGTGTTCTGCTTCGCTTAAAGAGAACACATCCAGGCTGTAGGCCTATTCTGCGAGTCGAATGAGGTGACTCCCCAATTGGACAGGCAGCTCACTCGATCCGATAAACTATCTCGCACAATAGGCCTGATCGTTCCGTCAAGTTTTCAGCAGGTTTGAAGAAAGGGGTGGAGGGGGGGGGGGGGGACAGGTGTTGACTCGCACGCTGCAACTGATTTAGAATACTATTCAACTTATTACGGGAAAATGCGGTGGATTGTGGAAACCATTAGCAACTGGTAGAGTAAATAGTATCAATGTGTGAGTGTTAGTCAAATTGAGGACAACAACTGATTATTATTATTATTATTATTAACGAATTCGATCCTGAGCGATCGATGCGGATGCGGGAAAAAGATTTGAATATTGGAAGAAAAATGATAGAAAATTTTGGTGATTGGTGGTTGCATTCCAGTTTTGTTTTTTTCGTTATTTGTTGTAGTTTTTCTTTAGTTTGTTTCATTTCTTCTCCGAATGTGTGGTTTGTTTTAATGCGACTTGAGTTGTTTGTTTAGATTCGTTATTGACAATTGGGTTTAATAGAGTTCTAGACGACGCTTTCTATTTTTAATAAGGAGTTATTTCCAGATGTAAGATCTTCTAGATTATTATTAGATGTGAGTGCAGATTTGTTTTATATCTATTCCAGAATTAACAATGATTAAAAACAAAAAAAAAGTTATTAAAAAGTAGAGTTATATATAATAGAAGTATATATATATATATATAAATTATGTGTGTGGTTTTATGCGTGTTTTGCAGATTATTGCCCCATTGCCCGGTTTTAGTAAGGATGATCTCTAGGCGCAAATTGCCTTCTTTGAGTTTTGATTGCACCTACACTGTGATCGGCGTACTCCGCCAGCAGAGGATTCCCGGCGGCCAGTGCTGCGTAGCTGGCGTAGTCGGCATACGGTGCTGTGGCATATATCAGCCCGGTGGTGTGATCCATGGTGGGAGGTGCCGATCCGGTCATTAGGCTGGCACCGGTCGTTGGCACTGAGATTCGTGGCGACAGGATCAGCGGAGCACCGAGTGGGTTACCGGCGCTTCGTGTGAGACCTTGTAGCTGGTTCTGTGTGAGGCCTTGGAGCGCTGCAGGGTTCATAAATCGCTGCTCGGCAGCCAACTGTTTCCATCCGTCGTAGGCGGATTCGATGGTGATTTCTTGTGGAGCGGATTTTGTGGTCGAGTCTCGATAGGTTCCATTGATGATGGCCAGTTCCATAAGCTGCCGTTTCTTTAGCTCATCTTCGCCCTCTGCATGGGGCACCAGCAATTTCTTAACCTCTTCCAGGGCACGCTTGATTTTCATCGATGCTCGGTTCTCGGTATCTTCTACGGTGATCAACACGTGTAGATCGTCTGACAGGTGTTCCCAGTTCGGTTTACCCCGATTAGCTTCTTCTTTTTTCTTATCTCGCATCGAGCCTTTCCCCCGGACCATTATCTTACATCCTGTTTCCTGCTCCAGCTGCTTGGCGGTCATGCCCCGAGGACCAAGAATTCGTCCCACAAAATTAAAGTCGGGATGCTCTTTGACCGGTACGTACACTTTCTCGTTCAATGTCATAGCTTCACCCTCCGGTTCTGGTAGCGTCAGAGGTTCCTTTGTCACACCGTTGATCTGGAAGAGGGAGGCTCGGACCTTGGAAATCTCCTCATCGAGCAAACGCTCGACGTGTATGAACACATTCGGGAAAGCAGCCAACTGTTTACGATCTTTAAGTAGCTGGGCCAAATAGTCGGCAATGCTCTGCGTCGACTGGATTGTGGCCTCCGGGTGTACACTATTGCCATATACGCTCATCTTTCCTGATTTTTTTTACTCTGTTCCACGTTTTTCTCCTGGATCAACTCACTTCTTCTCGTGCTTTGTACTGCGAAAGCGTGCTCAACAATCAGTCTGCAGTGGAGAAATAGAAAGAAGGTACTGGTGAGATTCAATGAGTGTTAACAACAGGCGAGACTTTACAAAAGTGTCATCTTTTTCGATCTACATCTGTTTGGTGATACAGTTCATCTAGCATGGGCGCAGGAGAACGAAAGAGATGACAAATTTACATCCCCTCACTTGTTCATATCTCATTGGGTGAAATAAATAGTTATGACTGTTATAAAACATTACCGTTATGTACTATTTATGCTAGTACTACAATAAACTACGGTATAACCGCATAACGGTATTGTTTGAATGCCTGCTGAAGGTTAAGCTATAAGAAAAAGAAAATGTACCGGTGTTTCGTGTGGCTAGTAAAGTGTTTGTGTACAGCGGTTATTAGAAATAAATTTGTTGTAGCGGTACCTAGTCACAATTTTTAAGGATTGGCTGATCATTTCTAGAGGCTTTTTTCAATAGGGCAGATGTAACAATGAGTGAATCTCGAGCAAGATCTTCTCTCTCGTGTTCCTTTTTCATTCTAGACAAAATAGTCAAAAGGTCGAAATTAACATTTGTAAACAATGACTTCTACCGTATTTTTCTGGAATCTGCTTGCTCCCACAAACAAAATAGCACCAGAAACAGATATGGGGAGTCTTTTGAAATGTAGCTACGCACAACGTAATAGAAAAATTGTATTTGTATTTTCATTCATACTGACATTTCTGGGTTCAATTTTACAACAAAAAACGCAGAAAATAGAAAACGAAGATTTGAAAATCAAATGTGTTACTAATGTTTTTACCTGTACTGTAGACTTGTACTGTAGGACTGTAGACTTGGTAAATCGCCATGTTGGTTTTTGTGAATTCCATAAAGAAATCTCACTAAAATTCAATAATTTTTTCGGGGTACCTTCTACGTTTTTTAATCCAATCGATGGCGCATGAAATTAGGGAAGGTAAAACGGAAAGTTGCACTGCTAACCTTGAGCCGCATATACAATTTTGATGCATCTTCCATGCGTAAAGCAGTTTTTATTTCTCATTTGAAAAAGTAATAAACAATCATCTTTAACGCGTAAAATACCATTAGCTACGATATTGTTTCGCCATTAAAAAATCTTGTTTATATTTTTTTACTTTGTTCATACCGTGCTTGCTTCGACAAAACATATCATTATGTTATAAGCATGCTGTTGGAAGCATCCATAGAACATAATATTTGTCTTATGGATGTTCTACAAAACATCTGGTATGACCTAAAAGATGTTAAAAAATGCCACATTTATTGCGCTTTTTCGGTAATATGCGTGTATAGAATTAAGTTATTGACGTTAGAAAAAAAACATAAGCTTGGTCTAAAACGTGTATTATTAACATTAATATGACAAGTGGTGTTACTTGGGCGGTGTCTTCACTTGAATTTTCTGTCTAAACTTTTGTTTTACTATCAAAGAAAATGGTAAGTGGAGACACATAGGGAAACTGCCCTCATATTGATCTCATTGTTCCTATATTCATCCTACGATGAATCAAACAATTGGGCAGTTGAAGGATCGGTTTCGTTTTCTAATAATGTTTGCTTACGTTAAATAACTACAACAAACATTACTAACTAATCCTGTCACGCGTATATCGTTTTATTTCAAGTAGGATGAATTGCAAAATGATGAGATTAATATAGGTACATCTTCCCTATATTAGATTTTAAGACGAATCTGTTCGGACATTTTTTCTATCAGAAATGTTAGGCTTTTTTTTAGTTATTTTTATTATTATTATTTTAAGAAACATGACAAAAATTGCATATTCAACTTCAACACCAATCATAGCAACATTGTTGTTGGTATGCTAATACTAATTAACATAATATATGGCAAATTTCAGAGAATTTGATAAGCAGGGTGCATTTATTTCACTGAAAGTTGTAACATAATTCGGTTTCTATCAAAAACTCAAAAAATCAAAAACCTAATCAACGCATGTAATCATGAAAGGTTGAAGGCAACAACGTCGTGTAAAACAAAATCCATTTATAAGTCTCGCTTATAAAGTTCAAACGCATCGTTCATATGTGGTATCTTATGAAATACTTAAGTTTATTTGCCTTAGTATAGGCCGCAATATTTAAATATTGATTCCCATAGTGGATTGAATAAACCCCAGGGAGAGCTTTCAAGGCTGATGAAGGTTTTTGGAGAAAAACTTCAATAATAAATTTTAACTGATCTTCTATTAATCGTGAAATTTTTTTTAAGACCTGCACATAATGATGGGTTTTATGTTCACCATCAGAAGCAAATTTTAAACACCAAATATATTAGAGCTTGGTTGTATTGAAACCAGCAATCGTTATTTCAATGCCAACTTCTATTAGGATCGAAGCAAGCCGCTCTTTAAAAGTGTTTCTGCTGTTGCCATATTCTCGAAATAAAATCTAAATACTAATTCAACATTTTGTGTGATTGCTGGAAACAGTTTTTGTTAACAATAATTATGCACTCCAATTGCTCGGAAATCAAAGCTCTTTCCTGTAGATTAAAAATGTCTTCTGGTTGATACTTTCCTCTAACTGGCGGAGTATTTACACGTTTGTGATTTTTAGATGAATGCACAGTGAAATACATTGTTAATAAAAGCAAAAAGCTAAGGAACCTGACGGACAGGTATTCAGGTCCTGATGCCAACGTCGCTAAGATCTAAACGTTAAAAGATTCATTGTTTGTAACAAATACTGGCGTTCGTATTCGTAGTAACAAACGTCAGGCAGGCCTTATTAAAATAAGGCCCGTGATATGTTGCATACTGTGGAACGCTAGTAAACGCCAGGCCCCTGAAAAAGCTAGAATTACAGCACCTAAAGAACCTGGCGAAGCCAAAGCACAGGTATTGAAGGCCGAAGGATGATTCATTAATTATCAAAATGCTTTTATTTTGCTTTAATTTATCTTTTCGGGAGTCAAAATGACGTGGACACCTTTTTTGGCAGTGTTTCGTTTTTTCAATACAATTTGAATGTTTCTTATTTTTATTTAGTAAAAATTTTCTAAGCACTCCAAAAATCAGATATAAAAGAAGAGTACAGTATGTTTGCTATTTTTTTTAACTAAATAAATGAAAGAAATGAAAGAAATGATGATGTTGGCACTTTATTTTGCTTGTCAGTGTATGGATCAAATTTCGTTCTTTTTGTCTCTTTTTTTCTCCAAAATTCAAAATTAATATATTTATCTATATATATATATATATATATATATATATATATATATATATATATATATATATATATATATATATATATATATATATATATATATATATATATATATATATATATATATATATATATATATATATATATATATATATATATATATATATATATATATATATATATATATATATATATATATATATATATATATATATATATATATATATATATATATATATATATATATATATATATATATATATATATATATATATATATATATATATAGATATTTACATTCCCAAACAATACTTTCAAAATCTAAAGTTATGTTGTAGCTTGAAAAATGTCTGTTTATTCAACTGAATATGTTGTTAACAGATAATCTTATTTCATCAAATTTGGACTTTCGCATATTAATTTCCACACAAACTTCAATTTCATTAAGGATTTTTTCTTAGTCTAGTACTTTAGTAGATGCAAGACAGCTCCAGACAAATATTTCTTTCTGATTTAATCGAATTTAGGTATCGATAATCACGGCTAAGCACTTTTTTTAAACCATATGTTGAATGTGGGAAATAATTCCCACAAAAATTTCATTTTGACCTAGTACCAGCGGCTGGATAGTCAAGAAGAACCCAGCAAATCAAAAAAACAAAGATTCTTATACCAAAAAGCGCAAGAATGTATTGCAAGGTATAGGCAGCAAGATGTATTTCAAACCAAGGGACTCCACAACAGTGAACCAATTTTAAATCGTTAGTTTCATATTGATTGTTGGTTTAACCATCAATCAATAGGAAACTAGCGATTTAAAAATGGTTCACTGCTTTAGAGCCCCTTGGACCCAAGTACACATTGCACCTTGCACCTACATTCTTGCCCTTTTCGGTACTAGAATCTTTGTTTTTGTTATGAGTTTAGATTTTTGGGGTGATTTATTAAGCTTGGGAAGTGCTGGTACTTCCTGAGCCAAAAACTATCAATTTTCTTCTTGACTATCCAGCCCTTGACTCTATGGTGTGCTTGGGACCAATGGGGTTCTAAAGCAGTGAACATATTTTAAATCACTAGTTTTCTGCGGATTTTTTGCACACAATATACAATTTCATGCACTGGTGTTAGCATCCCAACAAACATTGTATGTTGAATAAGAGCTTAATCAACCAAAAAATTAGCTTCTTAAACTAAAAAGTAGCTTATTCAGCTCTTAATCAACTCAAATTGCTTGTTGGGATTGAAAGGTCTTAATTAATAACTGTGAAAGTGCATTTAGAAGACTAAGTTGAGAACCAGCTGTAAGCTTTTCGTGAAATCAGTAAGCTTGAAATGCTAAAAACAAGGAGAAGATTATCCGATTCCTTGGTCTCATCAGACAATAGAGCGAAATCTAACTTCAATCATTCCGTCTGAGAGGTTTGACAATTCTTCCGAGTTTACCATGCTCCTTTTAGGCCATGTTTTGGAGATATTTCGTGTTTCTTAACACATGGAGATCTCAAAGGGTGTTAAAACTATGGGGTGTTTCACAGGCGTTGAGTGCAACGAATTGCAATCGATTTGCACTCAATTCAAGACGAAGGATTTCAATTGAGTACTTTTGATCAATTTTACAACACACTCATTCTTGTTAAGCAAAAATGTAACAAGGTCTACGAAATGAGTGACGACAAACAAAACGAGATTACGTCAGTTGTACCGATTTGACAATTGAGCTAAGACAAAGCGTTGCTAAATTCAACAGTTGCTAAATTTTCTGTCAAGCTGACTCATTTCGATTTGCAGTAAATTTAAATTGATTCAGTTGCTTGGAGGAATTGAAATTGATTTCAACAAATAACTTTGATCGAATACATTTGAGATATCCCTTGGTTAAGACTGTCGATTCGAATTTTAATGATGGAGGTAAACGTACATTACACTCTTAAAATGAAAGATGCTTATCATTTAAGCATCCTCTAAAACGGGTGGCCAAAAGGATTGTTTGCATGGGTAAAATTAAGGGTAGATTTACAATAGACCCAAACATAACATAATTTATAATGGTCAAGAATCATTAAGACCAGTAGGCCAAATGCTAAACGCCATTAATTAAACTATCACTACACACTTAGACATTTTTACAGTATTCGGTAATTTTTTACCAAACTTTCAACAACTGAACGTTCGGTAATCCGATTTACCGGATTTTGGTAAAATTTTACAGTATTCCGGTAAAAAAATTACCGGAACTTGTCAAATTTTACCGAAATCCGTTAAATCGGATTACCGAAGCTGTTGAATGTTCGGTAAAAAATTACCGAATACTGTAAAAAAATTTAAGTGTGTAGGAAACTAGCGAATTTATATCGACTCACTGCCTTAGAGCCCAATTGATCCCAAGCACACCATACAGTAACCCATTCTTACACATTGCAGAACTAGAATCTTTTGTTTTGATTCACTGTGTTATTTTGACAGAGTATTTGAGGTGTTCTTCGTTAGGACTTATGTTTTGAGATGATATTTATATACCTTGAAACAAAGCTTGGTACAGATGCGCTGGTACTTCCTGAACAAAAATAAATACACATTTTCATTTCGACCATTCGGCCACTGATTGAACCAACAATTATACCAACAATCAATGTGCAACTAGCAATTTGAAATTGGTTCACTGTTGTAGAACCCCTAGGTCCGAAGTGTACCTTGCAGTCTGCACTTTGCAATAATTCTTGCGCTTTTCGGTACCTTCCGGTACTAGTATCTTGGTTGTTGTTTTGATTCACTATGTTATTTTGACACAACATTTGAGAATGTGTTGGTGTGAGCTATGTTGTTAGGGGCGAATCATTGAGCTTGGGACCGAGCTTGGGTATAACGTTTAGGATTGCTCAATTGCCACAGGTTCCAGTGCTTGTTTGTATGCTTACATATATGAAAGATGCACTCTAGATGCATCATATGTGATGAAATGAACCAAAAGTTTATTTTAATCAAATTATTATAGTAAAGAAGACGTTTTTATACATAATTGTCAATTCTGTTTACTTTTCTTCATACAAGTACGGACATTTTGAAAACTATACTTATTTCTAATTTGCTCCTTACTAATAACGAATTTGATTTAGCGGCTCTACATACAGAAATTAAAAAAATCCATCGTCAACATTCAAATTCAACTCAAATAGTTCTTTAGAATTGTACTTGAAAACTTCATAAACAAATAACTTGTTTTTGAATTTGCGAACCAATAGTAGATTATAATTAACTAAAAATAATTGTATTGATTTAAAACTTTCGGAAATCGACATCACAAAGATACTTCCTTTGATATGGCTTGTTTGGGTTGTGATTGTCTTCTTAATTTCTAATTTTATTTTTGATTCTCTTCAAAACAAGGCGAGAAAAATTTAAAGAAACTACAACAAAACATCATGGACATGCCGAGTGGAAAAAAATGATGAGCAACTTCGAAGATTAGCGAAATCTCGTGAAACCATAGCGCCAGCGGCGGTTTTTTTTTCCGAAAAATAATTGTCGTGCATTGCGTGTAAGAACCTCAAATCATTTTCAAAGGAGCAGCATTTAGCATTTTGAGAGTACTAAATGACAATAATTAATATAATTTAATACAATTTTATAAATTATATATTAATGGATTATTTGTGTGGACAGTCATTTCAGCTTATGAACCCAAAAATATATCTGTTTGATATCAGCGTCAAAAATCAACTCAATGTTTGGCAATGTGCGCATCGCAATCTTAAATTCTAACGCAGGTACAAATTAATTACAGTTATTGCAAGTTTAAGTACCTTCACAACGTTTATTCACATTAAGTACGTAACTGTGCTTTCAATCCAACGCACCAGTCCAGCTTATTGCATGCCCTCGATGTACGGTACAATGCTTCAATTCAAAAGCATCAAAAATATATCTTGAAGCGTGAATTTTTTTTATGTTCATCCCCATGCCAAACAAAAAATTCTGCTATTGAATTATTATTGTATTCCATTTCTAGAAGTAACATCACTTGGCGTTTCAATGTGTTTTTGGCTAGCAAAAATCCGTAGACCGGACGTCTGCCCATATTGGTGTATTTCTCAAGAATGTGTGACTGTTAAATTATTCCAAAAGTAAATAAATTTGGAAATCATCTGAAACAGAAATATTCTATAATGTATTAAAATCCATTCAAGGGCTTACATCTGAATTGTGATGAAGCAACATCTATTTTGAATGTTTTTATTTTGGTTTATTTCATAAGGAGCTGAAATGAGAAACGATCAGTCCGAGGTACTCACTAATAATTTGTGGAATTGGAATTTAAAAAAAAATTAAAATCGATCACCTGTAGTATTACTGACCATTGCAGTAATCAGTGGAACCCCTCATTTGAAAGTTTTGATTCAATTCAATTTTCGGGCAACACGCTCCAATAGAACTGAAGTGAGCGAAGCAGGCTGCACCTCAAAAAGTTACATATTTTGTTTTAGCTGCTGCTAAATTAAGCTTGATTTTCACATTTTGGTTTAGTGAAAAACAAACCAAAAAATCATTAGTGATTGCATTCGAAACTCCGAGATAAGTTCAAGAAGAACTAGTCAATGCGTGCATTGATTTTTCTTTAAAAGTAGAATCCAAAGATATTTTATGATAGTTGGCAGTGGGTGTTGATTCGGAAGGCAAGTATTTCAAACTCTACTTAAAACATTTCGGATTTTAAACTAATTTCCAAAACTAGAAAAATGTTTGCACTAAAACTACTCAAATGAGCTGGTGAAGTCCTTTTGTCCTTCGTAAACCTATACTTAAAACTTGCGTAGAGCTTCTAAGCCAAATGTATTAGAATTATGCCTAGAAGATGCGTTTTGCTGCCTAGTATCATACTACAACATGAGCGTTAAAAGTCAACCCTAGCCAGCCTAATCTGTTCTCTACCTTACACGGAAAACAACTCTTTAAACAGCTGATTGCAATATTTGTGAACGCATCAACCTACGACTGTAATGACCAAACGAACGTAAATCATTCTAACATGGTAGGATGACGTGATTGACTGTCTGATTAGTACTGAATGTCCTGCTATCGGTAGAATTTTTTCTTAGGGTTGTGGCGTCGATAACCCTCACCTAAGTAGGTAAGAGATAACAAACCTGGATAAGTCAATCACTTTCATATCGACAAGCAGCTGGACGGAAATAGTCCCTGAATGTATTAAGAAAACCCCTATTTTCAGCAAACATTTGATAAACCCACTTTGAAAACGTGCAAGAATGTCAAAGAAGATGGGAAGAAACAAATTTGCGTACATTCATATAGTCTCATAACTTTCAAATTATTTACCTTAGTTACAAACAATTTTCAGGAATATAATAGAAGGGTTTAGAAGCTATGGTTAAGATAAAACGTTTTTTTTTACTCAGGAAGTATCAGCGCATCGGTCCCAAGCTAAATGAATCACCTCTTAAAGCATACCTCCCTATGAAAAACCCCGCAGACATTCTGTCAAAATAACACAGCGAATCAAAACAAAAACAATAATTGCAGTACCGCAAAGCGAAAGTATAAGGTATTCTATGGTGTACTTGAAACTTATGGGATTCTTAGGCAGTGAGACAATTTTAAATAGCTAGTTTCCTGTTGATTGTTGATACTATTTCACATCTTGAAGACTCTCGCGGCAACATATTACCAGATTAGATCCATCACATTTAGGATTCGAATTGAAATAAAGTAATGGGTCCGTTTCTCAGCTTGTGACATCCTTTAGACATGGCCTAGGAAAAAAAATCATCAATGGAACAACCAATCGGGCAGTGTCTACACCGAGACACACTTTTGACATAGTCACAGACAAGCCAAAACTAAAAAACCATGCGATGATCCATCCAGATACTTTTTAAGGCACTCTATAGTTCACAATATTGGACCCGTTGCGTCATGAGCAAATCTTTCCAACGCAATTCAGTCAGAAAATAGAACAAGGTCGATTCCCGCTCGAATCGTGAAAATTATTGAATTCTATTTTTTTTTCGATGTTCGTGGGCATGTTGGCGTCGACAGCTCTCTATAAGTCGATATGCATCAAGAACACCAAGTTGAGGGCCAACAAAACTCATCCAGTTTAAAATGTTTGTTCAGATTCCGATCATTGTAGAAACAATTCCTAACACAGACATCAAAACACTAACACGTTATTCTGAGTATAAGTGAAATGAATTTTCAGAATGCGTCAATAATTTTGTTGCAGTGAATATTTCAGTCACTATCTGCTGACAAACGCTTGTTGTGTAACTGATTATGTAGACATGTTTCTGTTTCTGAAGAAAAGCTTGAAAGACACATTGGGGACATTTTATCCTGAACAATTGTTTATTTATTTGCTAGCACGATACAGCGGTACATTTCTTTTTGTGTTTTGCCAGAGCAAGACATTTCTAGCGTAATTATCTTAGCGTTGCTTCTCCATTCATCAATATACCTGCGTTCATCAATAATACTCCGATGCGGGGTATCGTAGAAAAAAAACACTATTCTTGCACCCTCCTTTGTACTAGTGTATGTATAGGAATTTCGTATGAATCAACTTGTTTCGCTTCTCCTTTATCTTCCTATAATCCGCACTGCGCTTTCAATTTCTCTTTCTTCCTTCGCACACCCGGTTTTCTCTTACTTCTGCTTTCCTTCTGAGTAACCTCCAAAAAAATCGAAAAACAAAATTTTCCTCCCAACAACAAATTTGCCACTAACACTCGCGATCGTGGGGGAAGCGCCTCCACAAACACACTTCTTCTGGTGGTGGGTCGTCGGTCACACTTGTACACACTACTTGGTGACTCCTTTCTTTGCCGCCGTGCTGCGTTGCCTTCCTTCTACAACTCTCGGATTCCGCACTTTACACACTCCTCCTTCGTATTCTTTTCACTCTGCTTCTCTGCCTCGCGCACAGTTCAACGTAGTCGCGACGGTTCTATGACTGGCCGAACTGGTGAGGCGATGCGCAGCAGCTCTCTTCAATCTGTTTCGGAAATTCCTCCAAATGAGCACAAATCAAGTATCTACGAAAGGGAACCAATAATCAGGCTGTGGGTTGTTCACTAAAAATTCTAACCCCTGCTGGAAGCGAACACTGTGCACTCGACGCGTCACGAATTACCGAAAATATTCACACCGGATCAATCGCCCGACACGGAGTACGAGCGAAATATTATACACTGACTTTGTGTAAATGTTACTTAAGTACAAACGCGGAGCTGCTTGCCGAATTCTCTTTCTTGAAAGCCTTATACTAGCGCACAGTCGTGGTTGAATGTGTGCTTATTTTTCTACTTTTTGCTACTCTTTTTTTTTTAATTTTTTAAGTTCAAACTCGAAGAGCCCCGACAGAGTTTCGACTGTTCCGACGTACGGCTGAGTTGACAATAGCTGAACGAAACAGATCGCTGAGCTGAATTGTTGAGAGATCAGAGAGCTCAAAAGTCGACAAGAGGTAGTATTGTGTTGTGTAGGCAGAACAGCTTATACAGACAGAAGCCAAGATCTGAGTGAGTTCTCCCTCGCCATGGAGGCACACGCATACTAGCACAGCTCAAGCAACAAGTCAGCGTTGGTGTAACTGTACTTAAACTACTTCGATCGATTGGCTCTCATTCGCTCGCTCTTTATCACGGTGACTTTCTCGCTCTAACGCACTGTCCCGGTTGACGCCTGTAGCATACGGTGTGATGCTGACTAGTATTGCATAGCACTTGTGCCTGCTTGGCATTACCGTTCCCTGGTGTATTTTTGGGCAGGAATGTCAATGAGGCTGATGACAAGATCAGGGCGAAGCTAGCATTTCAAAAGAATCCTACACAGAGACAAATTTGATAGTCAATTTTACCATTATTGGGGGTAAGGATGAATATTGCAGTATAGAGATTTTGAACCGACTATGATCATGGTCAAAACGACCATTAAATAAAGTTGATCCAAAATTTGCCATAACGTCGGAATAGTCCTTGTTACCATGATCATAGTCAAGATGGCCATGAACGTGGTGAGTTCGACAATTTTCATGGTTATTGTAACCATTATATGCGATTGTCTTCCTGACCATGGTTTAATTGTCTGTATAAGGATAGAATTTTTTTCAGAGTATCATTTATTTTTATTTCTTGTACAAAGAGAAAAGCTTGATAGTCAATTTTACCATTATTGGGGATGATTATGGCCAATTGCCATTAAAAATAGTTGATTTAACATTTGCTGTAATGTCGAAATAGTCCTTGTAACCATGGCCATAGTCAAGAAAGACCATTTTCTTGGTTATTGTAACAATAATATGCAATAGTCATCCTGACCATCCTGAGGGTTTTCACTTATAGCTGAGTCAAATGATACCTATCTTTTCGGAATTGGACCATAAACAGAAGAGAATTTAATTGGCGTTTCTACCATTACGCTGGCTATGACTGTATAGTGATGTTGAGCCGACTACGACTCATGGTCATGGTCATTAATACCATAAGCCTTGTTGAAAATAAGAGTATTGCAACTATTGTCATAGTACTTTCTACTATGTCGAATCTGCCAAGGGATAGTTCCTTCGACTACTATCATTTTAACCTCAAGATTGAAGAACATGGCATTTTTGAAATTTATCATTGCACGAAAATTTAAGCGTTGCACAAAAAGCGCCAAAATGGTGCAAGATGTAAGGTAAACTGAAGCAAAGAGCTAATTTTGAATCGCTAGTTTCCTATTGATTGTTTATTGTCATTTGTAGTGTGTCATTTCTTTCAATTAATCTGCGCTCCTTTCTCATTTAACTTACTTCTTTAGATATTTTTCGTTACGTATGATAAAACCAAAAAACCTCAGGTTTACCGCGGACAACTATATTTTGCTGAAACAGGACATTAGCTACCCAATTGATGTATAAAATCACTATATATCACTCCAAAAATTGAAAGATAATTTAATTTTCTTTTACATACCGCCTTCATTGACGTTGAGCAGTACTTTGATATTTTACTCGTATGCTATTATCTAAATATCTTCATCGGAAATCACGGACCACTGCACAAAATCTTGCAGTGGATTGCAAGCTAAGACTAGAAATAATAAAATGGAGTTCATGTATGCTCAACAGAATATACGGATTGAACGGTAAAAAACTGTATTACCGTAAAAAAAACAGGACCGCTAGTCTCTAAATATTAAACAATTAAATAAATGATTGATGGTCTGTCAAAATAGAATTTTCTTTATTTTATAGTTTTTCCCTTGTTCTTGTGCTGCTTTTATAGACAATACCGTATTTGAGAGCTCACACATCAATTAAATACAATAATCAATTGATTTTGAACTTATGGTTATATGCCTATGAAACTCCTTTCAGAGTAGTCAGTTTTAAAAATAGAATTTAGGGTTGCGAACTACATTAGCGTTATCACCGATTGCTAGCCGATTGTGCCGAAAAAGCTAAATTTATCTGTTGTACTTCTCCCATCGTTACCAATTTAACTAACCATTTGATACCAAACTTAAAATAAAGTGTGAAATTCATTAATGTCTACCCGATACTCTCCCACTGATACCCATTTTTCATTCACTTTGATATGCCCTTGTGTGGCCATCAGGCGTTTTAAGTTTTGATTTTTAGCCAAATGAAGTCAGTAGGTCAAAAAAAGGATGTTATACTATCAACAAACTCTCAACAATGTGTTACTCCTCAATCAATCTGAGTATACACATAGAAAGTAAAATGAGTTTGAAATGCAGCTGTATTATAAAAAAAATCATCCTTTGTAATAATCCGTTTGAGAAAACGGGACGAAGTGCTAGTTGTGCTTGGTAGGCCAGACCCGGGTCAGAAACCCTATACCTTTATTGGAAAAATTTACGAGACTAAAAGTCCTGAGAAAAGATTTCATCAAGTCAAATACAAAATAATATTGATAAGTAGAACAAGCTGTGTCAGTCCATGCTCCAGCATTTTCAAAGTATGAATTTTGAATCATACATTTGAATATGAACTCTTGTTGTTGTTGTTTCGTATTTTCATAACTTTCAGCCTGAAGCTGGTTCGTCACACTAGGGAAAAATAACACAGCGAATCAAAATAAAAACAAAGATTCTAGTACAGTAAAGCAAAAGAATCGGTTACTTCATGATGAATTTCGGTCCAATGGGGTACTTAAACAGTGAACCAAGTTTTAATCACTGATTTCCTATTGATTGTTCCTAGAAGTTGTAATCTCTCATCGATCGTCCAACCTGAAATCTAATTTTCGGTGTTAGCTTTGCCAACTCACCATAATGAAAATTGTTCCTAAATGTAAATACCATGCAAGCAATTTTTAGATTGCATAAAGAAAACACGATTGAAATTATATAAATAATTCCATTTATGAATATTAAAATTAAGTAAGTCTAGTAAATTAGCACCTCATGAACCTTGCCACGCTGTACAAGAAATGAAATTTCTGAACACCAGCTGTTTTACTCAGACTGGTACGAGATAGACAGGGTTAGTTCGAAAATAGATAGGGTAAACTCTTCTGCTCAAATGGCAAGCTATAGTTGCAAAGAAAACCCGGGTCTCCCTCCGCTCGAATGTTCAAACGGCGCATATACCCAAGAGCGCATAAACCGAAATCCGACCGCGTGGGTACGATAATACGATAGGGTCATCATCATCCGATTCTGAGTTTCCACCCGCTGAGCTACCTAAGCTCAGCTGCCCCAATGATAAGGCTTTTTTTATCCTGGGAAAGTAACAAGTGAAGTCCAATACGGCTTAAAGTTAAGGAGCTAGTCTCGTAGTGCTACTTTCACTTTGAAGCACTGTTAAGGAGCATTCCTCTCGCTAGACCTGGTTGACAGTGTCCCGAATCCACGTGGAAATTGTGAACGATTGCTGTTGATGAAGCGTCCGTGGTGCAGTGGCAAGTGCTTCCCAGTAAGCTGAACTGGCAAAAGGCACTGGAATCCTCATTTCCGCAAACGCTGCTGGAATCTCCGTTCTGGCAAGCTCCCTACTGGAATCCCCTACCCGTCCGGCATTAGAGTCGGAACTGCTAGCTACAAATCATCAAGAACGTCCACAGCAGAAAAGTGAATAAACATTATTTTGCTTTCGTGAACCCGTCTGGTTAAATAATGTACACTTGAGGACATCGTAGAATTTCAAATTTTGTGCCGCGTACATCATTCCCATGCACTGATATTGATTACAGGTTGAAAGCGCAAAGTATCAGGTGAGTATTCTCTGGTCATGGTGTGACGACCCTGAGACTTTTTAAGAGGTGAGCCATCTGGCGGGAAAAGAGGCGTGTGTTGCCCACCCCAGACAACCTCCGTAGCTTTACCAGAGGCACCCTCCCCCCCCCCCCCCCACCCCCTTAAACCTCCAACCCCTTTTATTGACATCCAAACTAAAAACACTGGTTGTTTTAAACCAACGATCTTGTTTCGAAAAAAAAAAACAGGCAGGTTGGTTGTTTCTTACTTAAGATATTACCACAATACAACACAAATTATGATTGTTCTAAACTAATATTCTTGTTTCCACCTGGAAAGGAATTTATTATTACCAAAACACAGGTTGCGTTGACTCAGGGGAACAAATTAAAATTTTAGATTGATTCTATCAAAGCGGCGGTTAAATCAAACTGATATTTTGTTTGGAGAAAAAATAACTTTAATTTTAGTTTGAAAGAAACTATTTCTGACGCTGTCACTCAACAATAGTTGAAAATTTAATATTTTACTTTAAAAAAAAACCTGAAAATATTAGAAAGGTTCGCATTAACATTTGTAGATTTCTATTAGACTGAGAGACGTCTATAAATGTAATTGTGCCTTTTTCTAATGTTTGTTAGCATTTTTTCAAATAATTAAACCACAGAAGAAATTTAAGGTGATTGAAAACGGAAATGTTTGTTGTTTTGACCGTTTTTTTTTTTTGTTTGTTTCAAACAGTTTATGAGTTTAAATTATACTAAAATTTGTTTGAAACAAACCATAACCAACAAATCTGTTTGTTTTCGTAGCTGTCATAATGAAACAACCAACGTAATGATAAATTCAAACGCATGTCAGTTGAACTTAACTGCTTAATTCCCGATACAATTAATCAAAATTTCAGTTTGTTTAAGTACCGTAGGTAGTCAAATCAAACTAATATGATGTTTGTGCCCAATTCAACGTGAAATTCCTGTTAAATGAAACTAGAATATGTTTGCGTTTACCAATACTTTCTCATTGTACCCTTAACTAAGTGATTTTTTTTCTCTGCTTCGGTGGCTTTCCTTTGTGCTGAAGATTTCAGAGCGACATACATTGAGAAGTATAGTTCGCCATTTAAAAGTGAAGAAGGCTGCCATTTTATTCACGCCTTGCTAGCATTCGGATCTTTCAGAAGTGTTGAACATTTCGGAGCGTTTTTATAATTATGGTTTTTTTTTAATTATTCGATCTTTTGTTAGTTGTCTTAGTCTCGAATGTATTTGTGCTTCTATATATTCTCTGTAAGAAGGTTAAAATTATCCACCATTTAACATTTAGAAAAAAATTACCACATATCGTCAGCATTATATTCATCAAGTACGAATATGAGCTCCACAGCTTTGAAAATAAAATTCGATGTAAATACGTTCTAGGATTCATTCGATTTGACAGAATCAGTGAGCCAAGATTATCGGTGTACATTGACTTTACTCTGGAGCTGTCAAGTTTTTACCGGGTTGAGGATATTGAACGAGCCCCCTATGATCCGTGAGTTACAATGTAAACACAGTGTTTTTATGGCTCATGAGCCTTATATAATTCCTGACTCCGTTAGAACAGTTTTGAAATTTTCATCAAATAATTTAAAAATTTGCCGAGGTAACTATAATATCAGCGGCTGGATAGTCAAGAAGAAAATGGATAAAGTTTTTTAATTAACGAAGTGCCAGCACATGATTCGTTCCTAATAACAAAACTCATACGAATACACCCTCAAACATTCTGTTAAAATAACACAGATTATCAAAACAAAAGCAAAAATTCTAATACCGAAAAGCACAAGAATGTATTGCAAGGTGTACTTTGGACCAAGGGATTCTACAACAGTGCCCCAATTTCAAATCACTAGTTTCATATTGATGTTGATTACACTATGTAACAACATAAAGAACAGGCATCCAAACCAAATTTCAAAGGTCTCTTGTAAATTCGCCTATCATTAAAAATAATTAGATAACAAAAGTGTGGCATCCCAACAAACTTCGTGTCGAATAATCGGTTTTTTAAACAAATTTGTAGAAGTTATTCAGCTTTCAGCTGAACAACTTCTCCAAATTTGTTTGAACAAACAGTTATTCAGCATGGATGTTTGTTGAGATGGTGACTTATTAACGTAACTTACCGGTAGATATCATCGCTGAATTAATGTGAATGAAATCTGATGAGAAGACGAGGCTTTAGTCTACAAGATTTACTCAACGCAATATCAAATTGGATTGGATATTTGTTTATTGGATCTTTGTTTCATCCACAGAACTGAGTTTCGAAAATATCAATTATTGAAATCCCTGGTCACTGGGGCAACCCCGGCGTAGTGGTTGACATTCATACGTCTTACGCAAAAGTCAAGAGTTTGAATCTCACCTGTGGACAAATTATGAAAATTTCCGAAGAGGTGTTTGAGTGACTACGGCGGAAGATGAAGCAGCTCGAGGCTAAAAATCTCGATAATCAAAAATGAATAAAATATCCCTGGTCGCTTCGAAAAGAAATACAGTACCCGTTCGATATTGGCATAATGCATAAGAGATTTATGGCACTGCAATACCTTTTATTTGGTGGTAATTGTGTGCAAATTGATTAAATGGTTGCCGAGAAATACAACCTATGTTGTCCTGAAATCTATGTAATTCAGAACATATTCCGGTCATATCTGCGAAACCAGTTGACCGATTTAAAAAACCGTACAAAACCATTCTTCGGAGCCAATAATCTTTTATTTGGCATAATAAATATAATTTCGTATTTTGTACTGTAAAAATGTCCGTTCGCTTTTGACATGGTTCGATTTTGGCAACATGAAATTTTCCGGACCTGTTGCAAATATCGAACGGGTTCTGAAATTCAATTAGGAGAATAGTTCAATATATTTAAGTCTTTTTCAAAAGTGCTTACTAAAAACTACCTCAAGACATATAATTCAAACCGAGAAAATAATAGTTTTCAACGTCGATTTTCAGAGCATATTAAACTGAAAAGGCGATACTATCATTTAATTCAAAAAGCTCGGCAGTAATAAGAAGAAGCAGAGAACATTGGCAACGGTCCGACCACTAATCGAGAATGTTGTGTCATATTGGGTGAGGAGGAATCGCAAAGATCACATTGGGCTGAAATATTTGAAAAAAAAAATATAAAATTCTAAAATATATGATTTAATGCAAATGCACCAAGGTTAACAAAAATAAATTTTTCAACCCTTCACGGATACAAATTTTGTCCATTTAATTTAAAAATATCGATGTTCAACTTGAAACATATGAATTGTTTAAAGTAAATAGAAAGCCTGTTTCGAAGGAAAATAACACTTTTTGAATAAAATTCAAGGCATTGTTATTTCAACAATACATTCATCGGGTAGGTGAATTTGAGCGTGTACTTCCCTCTCCAGAACTTGAGGCTGAGGCAAAGTTTCAACGCTTCCCGAGCAGAAGCGAATAACTTGATAACTGGCCTTGGTATTTATGAGCTCAGATTAAGAGGTAAAATACCTGAGGATAATACCATCAAATTGTTCCCACAATATCATGCGAATACCGAATTGAGGTAAGACAATACCAAAATAATACCTCTAAGGTGACCAGATACTTACCCAGGTATCCGGAATATCAAGTTTAGTTATTCTAGAGACATTTTGCTTGCAATTCTTAGGTATTTTGCTTAGGTATTTTACCTCTTAATCTGAGCTCTTTAATACCAAGGCCAGTTATCAAGATCAAAATTAAGTATTCATATGCTTTTGTGTTCTGCTCGGGTTGCAACATGAGCCAATCGTCACATTTATTGGTAGGTTATTTGTTCGATTCCAGTAGTGGAGAAGAGTAAATTTCTTAAACATGGAATCTGTTAGCATTCAAGCCAGATCCAGAATTAAGATAACCAAGATTCATAGAATAAATAAAATAAACTTTGAGCGCAACCAGTAAAATTCAAAATTTGTACGTTTGTTCCAATAATTAATATGTGTAAAATAAACATAACATGATTTTTATTTCAAACATCGATGTCACTTGATTTTGAACATAGACTATGTTTGAACTAAAGCAAGTTTATATTTGCGGCCAGAATAAACTAAGTTTATGTTTAAATTTACCTAGAATATGTTTGTTATGACGGTATTTTTTTCTGCGTGTTGTTTATTTCCACAATTAAATTAAAATGTCGCCCATCTCGGGCGGGCCGATCTCGGTAAAATATTGGTTCCATTCATCGTACTGCTGTAAACAAACTTGTTTGAGTCTTGCTGAGTCGAATCGGTTAAATTACGTACAGCCTCTTAAAGTCTCCAAGCAAAATGTATCCTTCCAACTTAAAATTGCATACTTTACCTTTGCCGTACTACGTATACTTGTTGGTATACTGAACGCTCACCGTATCGTTATCATCTCAAAAAAACCCATTTCAACTACACTCCGCATAACGGTAAACACGACCCAACCGAACCGTTCCTACACATAGCGCATACAGAGATACACCAACACACTCTCGCCCGAACAGCAAAGCTATTCGCACAAGCGCGCCGTCTGCTGTCTGCCTACACAAGCTACTACTACTACGTCCGGTCCCGTTGTTCACCACCAGCAGCGCGGTCCGATTCTATCGGTACTCACTTTTAATGAATCAACTACTGCTCATCCTACGCGGACCAGTCACAACGCATACACCGATAAACAAGATTTTTACTTATTCCCTCTCTCCCTACGCTTTTCGTGAGAGGAGCAGAATCCGCAATTCAAACTGACTTATCTCTCCTCTCATTGGCGTCACCCTTTTCAGTGCTCTCAATTTATGCTACCTCCTGCTCGTGAGAGTGTTGGAACGCGCTTGTTATGTTGGCGACCTGGCATTCCCAATGACAAAGTGCACATAGGAGATGGGAACATACTATGGCATAGTAGTGCAGATTTTTCAGCTGAGTGAGTGGAAATATCCCGTGCTGAATATGCTGCGATAACTGTGATGTTCATTTTGATGGTTCTCACTAGAGTGACTGTGATATCCTTTCAGACACTCTAGTTTCTACCAGTTGTTTTTTTTTGTTCAGCTTCCTATATTCTCCGGTGGGATCCGATCCGCTGTTGAAAAGGCAATGCGAAACGAGGCGGTATTTTGATGTTGGGTTGCGCAGACACCACCAGCGCTGCTACCATCCCCGCCTACTGAGTATGACCGATCTGTATGGGTCGATCAGGTCGTACGTACAAACGTGTAGGTCATTGAGAAGAACGAACGAGCGAAAGAGGTGCTCAGTGAAGCATAATGTTGGACTGTTCATTCCGAGCCGCGGCCCAACATTCTTCTGGTAGTCTCACTTCTTTTCTTGCTTTATTGACGGTGTGCTTCCATCGAGCACACGTTTGGTATGGTAATGCATAGGGTTGCCAGATTTGATTGTGTGAATTGAGCTTGAAACTACAAGCTGAATGTTTACTTAATATGTAATGTAAAATGTAATATCAAGCTAGCAATCGCGCAAGCAATTTGTTTCAAACCGAGAATCATGTAAGATATGATGCGAAGATGCTGTCGTTGTGCACCACCACGAAAAACACACGTGATAATGTTGCTCTGTTGGGGTTCTACATATGTGCCTTCTTCTGGTTGCTTGCTTCTGGTTGCTGTTGCTAACATAAACGATAAAAGAGTAAGAGATCAATCTTCATGGTTCCTCTTTCCCATCTGCATGATACGGGAAGGATTGTTCAAATAACTGTTGCTTCAGAATGGTTTAGAACAATTCGCTTATCAACGGACTTACAGAAGGTGTTTCGGCGTGTGGAAAGCAAAAAAGTGTACTAGTTTAAAATACTGTCGTATAGGATTATTCAAAGCAAGTATTTCAAACGAGTTTGGCATCAGTTGGCGTTTATAATTTCTAAAGTTGTTTATTACAGAATACGTGACGAATTTTTACAGTAAATGTCATGTCTAAAAAAAATTACACCAGTCAGTAATATTTGCAATGAACATTTTGTGGTTTATTTACATTCGTTACATATGGGAATTGTAAACTATTTCATGTAAAAATCACTTACTATTTCGACAACTGTAGTTAGACGCTTCCGGAAACTGCTACATGCACGTTTTACGATGTTACGATTCATTGATGTGATAGAGTGTAGTAAGGGATTCTATTGGTATCCAGCTCGACAACGCCCCACACAAAATAATCCAAAGCATTGATACCAGAACTGCTAGGGGGCCAAATTTCCCTCTCCCAAAACTCCGGAACATTTTCCGCAAGCCATTTCTGTGTGTTTTTTTTTTTTTTTTTTAACATTATGAGCTTGGAGCTTGTTGGATGATAAAATGACGGCCAGCAGCAACCTTCTTCATCCACGGTACAATAACAATAACCAGATATTTTTCAGGAAACTTGGTTTTATACTTCCGTTTCGGATGTTCAGGGGCAGTGTAAAATTCAGTTTCCGAGAGATATTTGAACTTTTTGAAGCAGTATGTTTCGTCATTCATGACAACACAATGGAATTTTGTGAGAAGTTGTTCATAAAGCTTCCTGGAGCGTGTTTTTACCGATTTTTGTTGCTTTGCGTTACGATCCGGGTATGTTTGAGCTTTGAATGATCTCAATCCAGCTTTAGACATCATTTTTTGCACAAAACCGGTTGACAATTGCACTTTTTTCGCAACTGTCCGTGTTGACACCTTCGGGTTTGCCTAAAAAGCAGCAAGGGCTCTTTTATCCTTCTTTGTGTTGCTTTGTCCATGTTCATAAACACTTTCAGCATTCCTTTTGACAGTAAGACCCTCTTTATAACGTTTAATCACATCTGCCAAGGTTAAAGTGACCAGACGTCCCGCGTTTTGCAGGACAGTCCCGCTTTTCTAAAAAATGTCCCGCGTCCAAATGCGTCCCGCGAAATGTCCGCGTTCGTCCTAAGCCAGCGAAATGTCCCGCGATTTGGTATTCATTAATATGCTTTTCGCTTTATCAAGGTCATGTCAAAGCTTCAGCATAAGCAATGTTAGTTCAAAGCATTATTCACATCTTTTTTATATTTTCAAAGACTTGTGACATCTCTATATGCGTTTGACAGCTACTGTCATGGATTGACCACACGAACACTATCGTGTCATCAAGAAATCCATATTCCTATTCTTCATTAGTTGAAACAGCAGTTGTCTTTTTTCAACCTGCATAAACGATGTGTTTGTGTGTTGTGTGTTTAATTTTTCAACCGGCGCAAATCTGTCATAAGTTATCCTTGCTTGTATCAAGTGCAGCAAGACTGTGGCAACAGTTTTAGTAATTTAAGTGCGATATTACGAATTCAGCAAGGAAAACTTGAGAAATTGTTATTGATTGTGCAAGGTATGTACATAAAACTTGATATTGTGATATTTTGTTAAGAATACGGTTCTGTAGGCAATCTCTCAGCGACTTCAACCATGTCGAAAAAACGCCAGTGCATGTTTTCGGACTCCCTGAAAAAGGAATTTCCTTTCCTGAAACAGGCGAAGACCGTCGGCAGCGTTTACTGCGAAACCTGCAGCAGCGAGTTTTCCATCGGATCAGGAGGTAAAACCGATGTTTAAAGGCACACGGCAACGGAGAAACATAAGCGCGCCCTAGGAGCGGCTGCCACATCGTCAAAAGTAAGCAACTTTGTTTTCGAAAAGGAGAATTCGGTTTTAAGGAACAGCAGCTTGCTCATGCTGAGGTTGTTTTTACCTATCACACCGTCATACACAGTCAGTCATTCCGATTAATGGATTGCGCATCCAAGCTTGTTCGTGCGCTTTTCGAGCCAAAATTCTCTTGCTGTCGCACCAAAACAGAAGCGATTGCTAAAAAAGTCCTGGCGCCATATTCTGTTGATCAGATTTCAACATGTATGGACTACATCAATTTTCTAACAATCTTCTCCGACGCTTCAAATCACAAGGAAACAAAGTTGTTCCCCTCTGTAATTAGATATTTTGACTACAAACGTGGAATTCAGGTTAAGTTGTTGGATTTTGTATTGCTTCCTGGCGAAACATCGGACATTATTGCGGAATCAATTTACGGAATCATTTACGAAATTTTGTGCAAATACAAAATGCAGGGAAAGGTAGCGGCGATTTTTGCAGACAACGCCAACACCAATTTTGGTGGTCTCCACAGAAAGGATACGAACAACGTTTATTGCAAGCTGAAGAATCAGCTACAGAGACCGATTTTGGGTGTAGGATGCACTACACATATCGTTCACAACACAATTCAGGTGGCGGCGGATCAACTTCCCGTGGATATTGAGGGTATTATTGTTAAGATCTACAGTCATTTCTATATTTTTACGGTCATGGTCGAGAAACTGAAAGGTTTTTGCGAGGAAGCAGATGTAGAATACATGAGGATTTTGGGCTACAGTAAGACTCGCTGTCTAGCTTTGATGCCAGCTATTGAACGAGTGTTAAAACTGTTCTCACCACTGAAATCTTACTTTTTGTCGATCGATCACAGTCCAAGAATTCTTCGCGAATTTTTTGAAGATGAGAGCTCTGAAATGTGGTTGTATTTCATGCATAGTCAGGCATCGGTATTTGACAATACGGTGAAAAACATTGAAGGTGACAACATCACACTTATAGAGGTTGCAGCTGAACTTGATGACCTCAAGTTCAAACTTCGTGAGAGAATCATTAATCAGTTTTTACCACTAAGTGTCCGAAGTCAGTTGAAAAATCTGGAGGAAAACGGCTGGCCCAAGTCAACATTGTACAAGTCGAATATGATTAGTTTCTATCAGAAAGGTATTGACTATCTTGAGGCTCGAGTATCTCAGTTTTACGAGGTTATTTGTTTTAAGTGGGTGAACCTTAAAACCACCATTGATTGGCAGGCAGTACAAACGTGTTTTGCATATGTCCGTAAATTCGATGATTCTGGCAAATCGGTTGATGCCGACAAAGAAGAAGCTGAGCTATTCAACGAAGTATCGTATGCAAAAAAATATGTAAGTAATGAAAAAATTTCTCCGTGGAATGAAAATAAGACTGAAATCGAGGATAGGTGAATTGAGATCATTAAACATAAAGGGCGATACGGTCAAAATTTGGTCAATATCAACTTGACGTATTTCTTTCAATTTTGCATTTAAAAAACCTGAACACCCCTCATTTTGAAGGTGTGTGTGTGTAGAATGTTGCTCCTATTTTGATTTTGGAATTCACTCTTCAGTTGTCAAAATGCCGTCCAAGCAAGAAGAGCAGCGTATCAAAATTTTGCTCGCGCATCGCGAAAATCCGAGCTACTCGCACGCAAAGTTGGCAAAATCGCTAAAAGTTGCCAAATCAACCGTTACAAATGTAATTAAAGTGTTTGGGGAACGTTTGTCGACAGCCAGGAAGTCTGGATCGGGGGGAAATCGAAAACCGGAAGCCGCTGAGACGACAAAGAGAGTTGCCGGTAGTTTCAAGCGAAACCCTAACCTATCTCTCCGAGATGCCGCAAATAAGCTGGGTGTATCGTCTACAACCGTGCATCGAGCCAAAAAAACGAGCCGGACTATCGACTTACAAGAAGGTAGTGACTCCAAATCGCGATGATAAACAAAATACGACGGCCAAAGCGCGATCCCGGAGGCTGTACACGACGATGCTGACGTAGTTTGACTGCGTGGTAATGGACGACGAAACCTACGTCAAAGCCGACTACAAGCAGCTTCCGGGACAGGAGTTTTATACGGCAAAAGGAAGGGGAAAGGTAGCAGATATTTTCAAGCACACGAAACTGTCAAAGTTCGCAAAGAAATATCTGGTTTGGCAAGCCATCTGTACCTGTGGCTTGAAAAGCAGCATTTTCATAGCTTCCGGGACTGTCAACCAAGAAATTTACGTGAAAGAGTGTTTGAATAAACGTCTGCTGCCTTTCCTGAAGAAACACGGTTGTTCCGTACTGTTTTGGCCGGATTTGGCATCTTGCCATTACGGTAAAAAGGCCATGGAGTGGTACGCCGCCAACGACGTGCAGGTGGTTCCCAAGGACAAGAACCCTCCCAACACGCCAGAGCTCCGCCCAATTGAGAAATACTGGGCTATTGTCAAGCGGAACCTAAAGAAGACCAAAAAAACTGCTAAGGACGAACAGCAGTTCAAGGCAAACTGGCTTTCTGCGGCGAAGAAGGTGGACAAGGTGGCTGTACAAAATCTGATGGCAGGGGTCAAGCGTAAGGCCCGGCAATTCGGATTTGGAAAAGCGGCCTAACTGAATATTTTTCCTGAATTTTATACTAATTGAACTTGAAAAAGAAATTTAATTTGATTTTTTAAATAAACGATTTCACCGATTTACACGCGTTTTCCCTTGACCAAATTTTGACCGTATCACCCTTTATTGCGTGAAGAAACGTATCCGTAACTGGATCCGATACATGGTGACATGCAATGTCTTCAATGAATTATTCCTCATCGTAGCTCCATCCACGAGGTGTACAAACGTCAATGCTAATGCTAATGCTAATTATGAAAGCTGATTGTCGGAAAAAGGGAGGAGAATTAAAATAAATTCCACTTCAAAGATAAGTGGACAAAGGCTTACAAAGCCAGGGAGAAAAGCGTGTTAAATCAAAAGTCCGTAAGTTTGGACGTGAAAGTGAAATTTAAATATTTGAGAGCGGAGATGTTAATGAATGTACTTAGGGGAAATAGTGGTTGATAAATTGATGTGTTGGTATTAGTTTTGGGCAAATAATGTTTATCTAATGATCTTCTTTCATAGCGTTTCAAGCTTATTGCCTTCGCAATAAGCTTATTACTTGCTCTCAACTTAGTGTTCTAAATGCACTTCCACAGTAATTAATTAAGAGCTTTCGATGCCAGGTACAATTTTTGCATTAGTATGATTGTGTGGCAAGTACAATCATACCCTATGCCCAGGGAGTCGAGAAATTTTCCTTAACGAAAAATTCCTAGACCAGACCGGGAATCGAACCCAGCCACCTCCAGCATGGTGTTGTTTTGTAGCTGCGCCTTTACCAACTGAGCTAAGGGAGGACCGTCTAATGATAGAAGTTTTGAATTCGGACACGCTTAAGATCTAGTTTTCTCTGGAAACACTTGGTATGATATACGATATCTAGATAAAGGGTGTTTCCTTTCATCGTGCATTAAAATTTTTTGCACACCCCTCATTTTGAAGATGTGTGAGGACAGGTTAGCCTCTATTTTGATTTTGAGATTAACACTTCAGTTATCAAAATGTCGTCGAAGGAAGAGAAGCAACGCATCAAAATTTTGCTCGTGCATGGCGAAAATCCAAACTACTATCACGCCAAGTTGGCGAAATTGTTGAATGTGGCTAAATCAACTGTTACCAACGTATTAAAAGTGTTCGGTGAACGTTTGTCGACAGCCAGGAAAGCTGGATCGGGGGAAAATCGAAAGCCGGAGGCCACAGCGACGACAAAAAGGTGTTTCGAGCGGAACCCCAACCTCTCCGTCCGAGATGTCGCAAAGAAGCTGGGAGTGGCGCCTTCAACAGTGGAAAGAGCTAAAAAACGAGCTGGACTGTCGACTTACAAGAAAGTGGTGACTCCAAATCGCGACGATAAACAAAACACGTCGGCCAAAGCACGATCGCGTAAGTTGTACACGACGATGCTGACGAAGTTTGATTGCATGGTACAGGACGATGAAACTTACGTGAAGGCAGACTGTAAACAGCTTCATGGACAGGAATTATATACGGCAACCGGACGGAGAAAAGTGGCAGATATTTTCAAGCACATTAAACTGTCAAAGTTCGCGAAGAAATATCTGGTGTGGCAGACCATCAAAGTTCGCGAAGTTCGCGAGTGTCAAAGTTCGCGAAGAAATATCAGGTGTGGCAGACCATCTCTACCTGTGGCTTGAAGAGCAACGTTTACATTGCGACCGGAACCGCCAACCAGAAAATTTATCTAACCGAGTGCCTACAAAAACGTCTACTGCCTTTCCTGAAGCGACGCAACTGTTCCGTTCTATTTTGGCCGTATTAGGCATCTTGCCATTACGGAAAAAAGGCCATGGAGTGGTATGCTTTCAAAAAGTTGTGCCCAAGGACAAGAACCCTCCCAACATGCCAGAGCTCCGCCCAATCGAACAATATTGGGCCATCGTCAAGCGGAACCTTAAAAAGACTCGAAAAGCTGTTGTGAGCGAGAAACAGTTCAAGGCAAACTGGCGTTCAGCGGCGAATAAAGTGGACAATGAGACTGTACAAAATCTTATGGCAGGTGTTGAACAAAAGACCCGGCAATTCGCATTCGGGAAAAGGGAAGCTTAGCAGAATATTTCTTCTGTATTAACTGAACTTGAAAAAGAAAAAGAATTTGACTTATTAATATACTTTGATCGCCACACACACATTACTGTTTGACCAAAGTTTGATCGGAACACCCTTTACTCTACACAGAAAAAAAAGAAAAGATTCTTAACAGACGTGTATCGTTTTCCCTCGTTCAATTGCAAGCCAAAGCAAGCATAAACAACGAAATGATTTGCAATTTTCTATACAACAGACCTGATTTTGGCGATATCTGGCTTAAATGTACATGAAATATCCCATGAATTTATATCCCATCTAGCATTCCATATAAGAGCAATAAATAACGCAAAAATTACATCGTTCTTTCAGTCAGGAGTATTATGTCCTTTTGAAGAAATGACCCTTTTTGGGCAACCAAATTCTAAATGGACGGACTGTATGAAAGTTGTTTTTTTTTTTAATTTTTATCTAAGGGAAACTGTACTGCAAATTTCAACACTTGCTTAGGGTTCCAACACTTGCCTGAAAGTACAAATGATTGCATAAAACAAACTCATAATCATCACCAAAGGTATCCGCAATCCCAAACGTGCATAATATTGATTGACCTTTCTCATTCGATTCCCCCTTTGCTGGGGTCTTTCGTGCTCACACGTAGGGTAAGGCCGTTGTTGCATCGCCCGCCGCAATCCAGAGCCCGGGTGTGGCCTTTTTCAGCGTAGGATTTTTCCCCCAGACAAAAGAAATCGAAAGTTAAAAATAGAAATAAGCAGTCTTCGTATTCGGGAGACGATCAAACAAATAAAAAAATATCTTCACGGAAAACCGACGCAAAGCAGAGGCGAGGGATCTTTCTCAGGTGTTCAGGCAGGGATCGCTCGTCCCTTGTTGTTTTCAACTTGCTTTTACGCAGCCCCAGCTCAGGTGGAATACCTGTAAACAGTGGACGGTGAAGTGCATCCAAATAGAGCTGGGACTCGGTCCTATTTCACGGATTTCGATATTTGAAACTAATTGTGTGCTATTCGACGTCCTTCAGGGAATCGGTAGCGAAGTCATCCAATTGCGAAGAGCAGGGGAAAGTGGCTGTGGATGTTGTAGAGGAGAAAAAACCGAACAAAGACCAGAACAAAATAGATTTCAGTGTTTTTCTTCCCTTTTGGTTCCAGTCTTGAGATTGAGATGAGTGCGAGTTTCGTTTTCTCTTCGCTGGCATCTACCACATCGGAGTAGGAGTTGTTGTCGTACATATGTGGCTCGTATTCCTTGTGTGTGGGTAGTTGACTCTTGTTTTGATTTCAACTTCTTTTTATAGTCATTTTTCTCCCTTCGTCCCGCATAAATTCCGCTGGCAATGCGCCGCTACCAACGCCACACGAAGCCAGCATCAACCGATATAGATATGAACCCTCCCATCCGGATTCCGTCATCGTCGTGGGTTCCCTCCTGCTCTCTTGCTATATCAACGTATCTTCGCGCCTTGCCTTTGCCAGCAGTCCGTTGTCGAAAGTGATGTTTGAAATCGTTTCGTTATAAATTCAATATTTAGTTAAGCTTCCCATCTATGAGCTCACTACTGCGACTCATAACAACACAAGTAAGTGCTAGGGAAGGAGCATAACCATATGGTTCGTCTTAGGGGACTAAGTGCGATCATGCATGACAACGGCATAAGCCGATACGGAATTTGGTGAAATCAGCATCGAAATATGCCGAGGGTGTCAAAAAAATTACCAATTATGGGATGACCACGAGACGCACTAGCGATCGATGCGCAGCAAAAGTGAAAATCGCGAATGTAAACAAAATCCGGAGAAGAGTGAGGACGGTGTGCAACTTGAGGCAGCGTATAATATACAGATCAGCCGGTTGCTATAATCACCACAGGGGTCTTACGAAACCCAGCGCGAGAAGATGATCTTTACGAGATACACTCGATGGCATGTACGCGTGTGCTCGGCATTGGGTATCGGAGTAGCCCTACAGAGTACCCTCAGCGAAAAGAGATCTTGCGCAGCATCCCATCTACTCATGTTGAGAGATATGCTTGCTTGGCAGACAACAGCCTCATATCCAGGGTGAACTCCATTCCACTTCTGAACTTCGTACGTATCCTCATTACTACCCTGTCCAAAAGCAGGGTGCTGGCTAAAGAGAGGTTGCGGTTATTCTTCAAGTGTGCCTTTGCCAGAGTCATTTACCATTATGATCGCTTATGCCATCGTCGGGTTTCTTTAACATTCCCCGCCTCACCCCACACGACTGAGTGTTATTTATGCTGTACACATGCGTTGTGCATGCCGCACCCCAAGTACTGCGATGATATCTCTTTGTCGAAAAAGAAAATGCAGTCAACCACGCAAGAGGCCACCGTCGACAGTAAACCTATCAATGTTGACCAATAAATCCAGAATTGAGCGACCCCTTGCTACCAATTGAAATCTTCTCGGAGCCACTTCGTGGAAGCCCTTCCTTCGATCAATATTCACATCGATTGTTGCAATATACTTCTCCCTCATCTCAATCCCACTCCTTCAGCAGTGCGGATGGACCCCAACATAAGCTTGACATGCCAACGAACCCGTTCCCGGTGAACCAGGCGAAGCTGAACGACCGTGACGAGTAGTTGGTTCCTCTTGTGACGCGGGAAAAACGAAAACAAAAAAGCCATGCCCCTATCGTACCTTATTTCTCCTACGTTGCAGCACATCCACTACTGGTGATTGTCAATATACATATCTGTGCTGTTGGTTGGCAGCATAAAACGTATATGTAGAAGCATTAAAGTCTGTGCCGCCGATTATAGTTTTGTGCCCACTTTTCTCTAATGATTGTGTTCTAAATGCCGGCCAGCGTCGACGTGACTCTGGAAGGCATGGCATAGTGCAAATGTACCATATACTACACAGCAGAAAGAATGGTGGGCACAACATAACCTAGTCGAAAATAATGCGGAGAGGAAAACGGAAAAATCATTCTGCGCGGTACATTATTGCAACTGCGCTGGAAATCGGTGGTAATGCAGTTGGAATTAGATATTGCTTCGGTGGTGTGCGGCTGCTGGAGTGCGGGTAGCGTGTGACAGCGTCCTATGCTGGTTGGAAGTTTGCAATTGCGTGAGGTTGGTTGGGAGAAAAATATGCAGGGCGTAGATAAAGCTGACATTTGGCTTATATGGAGGTATCAATGATTTTTTTGTTTTCCATGAGAAAATCTCTAGATAATCGGACATGAACCAAACCTTGGCTGCCAACTTGTGCCACAACGATTTTTAATTGGACTGTTGAAATAATTTTCGAACGTGACGTTTTATGATTCGTTTGAATAAATTTAGAGAATTGAGAAATCCAAGTAAAGCTAAAGTGAGGTTAAATATCGTAGTATCTAAGACTGTAATTGATAATAACTTTCTAGCTATTTTTTAAACTGTATGGAATTGGTCAGTAACGTAGTTTTCGATCTTTTTATCACCAATTACTTTGCTTACGCAGCTCGAAAAACCATTTTTAACAAGCGCCATCTACGACGTTTAACCTCATTTTTGCATTTTGTGGCACGATAAGAAGCCAAAAAAACGCAAAACGTGGAGTCGTGGTAATGAAGCAAACTGCTAATGTTTAGGACAAGAAAAATATTCTCATAGATCATTTTCAAGATTAAACGCTAAAAACTAGGGATGTATTGTCAACCTAGCAACTTCATTCGGCCTATGTACCAAATTTGACAAAATTCAACGATAATATCGTTTGCTTTAAAAAAAAATTGGCGACAATTTTCGGATGGATGACAAAAAAAAAACGATAAACGATATCAAAACAAATTTTCATTGATTCCTATATTAATTCATGATTTTACAAAACAGACTCCACTCCCTGTCGTGCGGCACTACGGTAGCTGGTCGGAAGTTTGACACTAGCCGTCGAAAAGAAAGATGCTGGCATATTCTTCAACACTTTAGTCGCCTTATTGATCAGTTACTATTCGGTTTTCACTACCAAATAAAGGGCGAACACGAAATTATTGCGACATTCAACAGGGCATAACTTTTTTACCATTGGGTAAAAATCAACCAAATTTTGCACACTTTCTCATTGATTTGTATTGTTTACATGCTGTCAAACTCGAAGTCGTGTTTTTCGATTCAACGAAAATGGAGGTGAACCAACGCGAGTCGAGAGAACAAATTCTTTCCAAACACCTGGAATTTCCTGACCTGTCGCACCGGCAGTTGGGAAAAATGTTGAACATTCACCATTCAACCGTCTCCAGAGTGTTGAAGCGGTTCCAGGAGCGGTTGACGTTGGACCACGGCAAAGGAGCTGGAAGAAAACCGGGACCGGAGAACAAAAAGACGGAGGGAAAGGTGAAGCGGATGATTAAAGCAAATCTCAACGTCTCAAGCCGTGATTTGGTCAAAAAGATCGGCATGTCGCACAGCTACGTCCAGAATGCAAAGAAGAGAGCTGGGCTACATACATACAAGGTACAGAACTTCCCAAACCGCGATGAGCGGCAACAATCGACGGCTAAAACTCGGGAACGGAAGCTCTACGAGAAGATGCTGACAAAATATGGCTGCTGTGTGATGGACGACGAAACGTATATAAATGCCGATTTTAAGCAAATTCCGGAGAGTTGGAGTTTTTCACCGGCAAGAGCAAGTTCTATGTGGACAACAAATTTAAGAAGAAGAAAATGTCGAAGTTCGCCTCCAAATATCTCATTTGGCAGGCCAGCTGCTCTTGCGGACTGAGGAGTGAGCCTTTCGTGACAAAGGGCACAGTAAATGGCGAGATCTACAAATCTGAGTGCCTCGAGAAGCGCCTTTTGCCGTTCTTGCAGCAGCACGACGAAGCTCCGCTATTTTGGCCAGATTTGGCATCATGCCACTATTCTAAAAGTGTCCTGGAGTGGTATGAGGCCAATTCTGTCCATTTTGTTCCAAAGGACATGAGTCCGCCAAACTGTCCGGAGCTGCGCCCGGTGGAGCAGTACTGGGCAATGATGTAGCGGGAACTTCGGAAGAGCAAGAAGACAGTCAAAGACGAGAAGGACATGTTAAGAAAATTGAAAAAAAAACTGAGAAACTGGTACCGGATGACACTGTAAAGACTTTGATGGAGGGCATCAAGCGAAAATGCGTTCAATTTCACACTCAAGGCTCCATTGATTAACTTTTCTTTTGAATTTTGAAGTATATATACGTAAAAAATAACCCTAAAATTTTGGTTTGATTCTAAACATTATAAGAAAATTGGCATGACATTTTCGGTGTCGCAATAATTTCGTGTTCGCCCTTTAGTTCAAATAGATCTTCCATTTCAGATTTGCTCAGAAATTTTCGATTGAGCACCGCTGGGGCACGTTGGGGGGTTGTCGTTCTTTGGAACGAACGGGATCTTTAAACGCTCCATTTCCTCCAGCGATCGCTTCGTGTAATGTACCGAGATGCCAGATCCGCCCAGAACACGACATCAACCTTCGGGTGGTGTCCTTTGAAATCCCCTTCTCACTGTTTGTCGACCATAAGAGGACCTTTTTCGGAAATTTCGGGTGGGAGATGTCACTGCTCCCTTCCTTCCTGGGAGACGTGAAATAGCCGGTCCCCTGCCAGTCATTGCCGTCGAACCTCAAGTACGTCACATCGTCCATAATCACAACCACATTGCACTTCGCAGGGAAAACATCCTCGACGAGCACCTTCAGCCACTGGTTTTGGATGACACGGCCGGCCTTGACTTCCGCTTCCTCATGACGATGTCAATGTCAATGTCTTGCAACGACCTCCCGGCCCCAGGATCGGTAGAATTTTTCCACTTTGGCTTCCGTGTTCCGCTTCAGTGCAGTTGCTGCATCTTCCGGTTACGCAAAACCGTCCTGGAGCGCCAGGATCTTGTATATGGCCATTGGGCTGTATCCGGCCGACACACGAACTTCTTCGCTCCGGAGTGGAGCCGGCGGTATTAACAAACCATCGAACGTAGTTACTTCACTGTTCTCGCAATGTCTTGCGTAAACGAACTAATAGAGCCGTCAATTTTATTCTATTTCTATAGACTACTTATATTGATTGACGATTCACAGGTAGACCCATCACCAGTTGGCAGTATAATCTCATGAAAAATCGGTTAACTATGTCTTTTATATGCAATCTTTAGAATAAATCATGACAACATCATGAAGATCGGCTTGTTCTTTAGCGATTGAGAGCCAATTCATAGCAGTATTACGTTTGCATTTAAAAAAATAAACACAAATTGAGGATTTTTCATGGGTTTACCTTCAACCGCACTGACAAAACTATCCATGCAGCATCAATCATAGTAACCCATGAGTCAGCAGACAAAATTTGACAGCTCTATCAGTCGAACTCTAACCGTGATGGCAAAAACAGTGAAGCAACTCCGTTCAGAAGTGTGTGCGTTCAAAGAACGGCACTCCGCCGCATCGAAAACGGACTTCGTGCGGCACTTTGTGGACGCCGGATACGCCCGTTCCGGCATCTACAACATCTTGGAACTATTAGACAACAATCAGAGCATCGAAAGAAAGCCCGGTTCCGGACGGCCGACGACCCTGAGCGACAAGAAGCTCCAAAGGATGCTGAAGATGAAGACCGAGGGAAAAGTGGCATCGCTGCGTGTGCCAAACAGTGAAAAAGTACCTGGCGAACATGAACATACATGTCAGGAAGCGGAAGTCGCGTCCATTGGTTTTGGAGCAGCAGTACCTAAATGACGCAGCGGCAGCGGCTGAATAAGATGGTCAACTCGATTTTCCCGGCGAACCGCGACGGGGCGGTGGTGGTGGACGACGAGACCTATCTCAGCCTGGATGGCAACGACTGGCAGGGCACTTCGTATTTTACTTTCCCCACGAAGGAAGTGAGCTCCGAGGTGAAGTTCATTTCACACACCAAGTTCCCCAAGAAGGTGCTGCTGTGGCTGACAATCAGCGAGAAGGAGATGTCATCCGCTCAATGTCAAAACCGCTCAGGACTGGCGGTGAACGGGGAAATTTATAGTACGAAATGCCTGCCGGAAGTTGCGTCGTTCATCAAGAAATACCATAAGGGCTTTGTGGCCGGATCTGGCGTCGGCCCACTACTCGAAGCGATCGTTGGAGGAGATGGAGTGGCTGAATATCGATGTGGTACCCAAGTCGGCGAACCCGCCCAACGTCCCACAGCTGCGTCCCATCGAGAATTTCTGGGCCAACCTGAAGCGTACGATCAACTCCAACAATTTTGTCGCGAAAACTAAGGAGGAATTGATAAATATAACGAAGAATGAACTCAAAAACATGCCTACACGCATGTTTACGTCCTCCATGGCGAATGTTCCGGTTAAATGCCGGAAGGCCGCTCGCAAGGGCGTAGAATTTTTTTGCAAGTTAGCTTAAATAATTACCATGGGAAATTTATCAAAAGCAATTATCTGTCTTAGCTTTTTTTTATCACCATCCGGAAAAAGTCTATTTTTTAATGCAAACGTTAAAGATATCATTGAGCGAGATTAACGATATCCTAACCTTTCTAGCTACCATTATTTCACTGATTAAGTTGACAGGTTTTCTTCGTCTCACCCTAGATGTGCAGAGGATTGTCTCTAGTTTCATATTTACTGTTCAGTTGAAAAATGAATTGAAATTTTGCTAGAAAACCGCAGGCCTAATTTTAGAGAAAAATAAATTGAAGGGGTAGCCCAGTTCGATTGTAGGTACTATTGACGTAGAACCGTAAAACTGCTGTTAACAGTACTGGCAAAAATAAAGTGCTCACGTTGGTTTATGTTTATTTTCTCAATACAACTTTTTGATTTGCAGCGATTCAGTGGTAACATATTGGGTCAAAATGAATGACTTCAATTCTTCTTTCGAAATGAGAAACAACAAACGAAAAATTATTCATGTAACTTTATTAAAAAAACAATAAACAAAACAAATTTTTAATTCAGTGGCAAAAATAAAGTGCTCATACGTGATATGTTTACTTCAAAACCAAGAACATTGAATTTAATATTTCGTGTGACTTCCTTTAGCTTTGATGACTGCTTGAAGACGTCGAGGCATGCTTTCAACTAGGTTTTTCAGATGGTTCTCGTCGATTCTTTGCCAGGCGCACTCGAGGGCTTCGAAGAGCTTTTTTTTGTTTGTTACCTCTCCTTTGTCAACTTGCTGATCGAGAATTGACCATAGATTTTCAATTGGGTTCAAGTCTGGTGATTGCGGTGGCCATTCAAGAAGTTTTATGCGACATCCACGGAAAAACGTCATGGTTTTACGGGCCGTGTGCTTCGGATCATTATCTTGTTGAAAGATAAACTTGTCTTCCAGTCCAACTTTCAACAAAGACTCCTCCAAGTTTTCATTAATAATGTCTATGTACCTACCAGCCGTCATTATACCATCGATTTGAGTCAAATTACCAGTTCCAGACCAAGCAAAACACCCCCACACCATTATGCTTCCTCCTCCATGTTTTACGGTTTTTTGCACATTCCGGTCCAAAAGTCGTTCGCCAGGTTTAACCCACACTTTAGAACGCCCTTTCATTCCAAATAGATCAAACTTGCTCTCATCAGACCATAAAACTTGTTTCCAGAACGCAACTGGTTTCTCGGCGTATTTTTTAGCGAACTCTAGCCGTTTAACTCTATTTCTCTTTTGAATCAATGGGCGACGTACTGCCAATTTGCTCCTTAAACCTGCATCCTTAAGCCTGGAGCGCACAGTGCGTTCTGAAATACTCAGCTGCAGATTTTCCTTTATCACTCGGCTCGTAACTGTTGGATTTTTCCTGGTTTCACGAATAATTCTGGTGTCTTCACGCGGAGTCGTGAGTCGCTTCCGCCCGCGTCCATGTCTATCAGCTACTGATCCGGTTTCCTGAAACTTTTTCCAAACTTTGCGAACACCAGAATAACTCACTCCATATCTGACGGCAATTTTACACATAGATATTTGCTGTTGACAGTCCCTCACAATTAATTTTCGTACGGATAGGTTAATTTGTTTCGAATCCATTTTCAACATTCAAACGAAATCCGAACCGGCGCGAACAGAACCAAAACAAACAGTGCTCGACACCTTCTGATAGGCTGAATGTGCTGTGACAGTTTGGTAGGCAATGCCATGCAAGATGCACTCAAGAAAATTATATGTCGGTTTTGAGCACTTTTTTTCAGCCAGGCGGAAAAACATTCACATGCATATGATACATCAGAAACAAAGCTATACAAACTTAATCATGATTTTGAATAAACAGAATGATAATGCTATACAAAAGCTGCATTTTGGTCGAATAGACTTTATATTTTTGCATCAATACAAAATTGGTATAATAATGGCAATCATTTTTTAGCTGGTGAGCACTTTATTTCTGCCAGTGCTGTATATATGTCCTTCTACCATTCGTATTCAAGGTGCTGTCTGGTTAAAATCTACATTTAGTAGTGATGTCATTATTATATATTTGATAGATAATCGTCCCAAAGCCGATTGGTACCTGATTATGGAACCTTTGCTAGTTACACTTACGAAAAATCCAGTGATTTTTAGATTTTTATAATTATAACATGGGACTTTGATTCACTTTATTACTGTATTAGTACAGTATTTAACTGACACTACAAGTAGGTAGAAATAGTTCCAACCGACTGACGCAAGAATCTAGGAAATTGAGGAAATCCTGACCACTTTTTGTGATGCTTTCATTTTTGGTACTTTTGGTATTTTTGGAAAACAAAGACGTTACTTTCTTATTTATGCTAGTCCTACGTTCCCATGGAACCTTATTAATTTGCTTATATTGGCCCAACGTCCCCTTAAAATCGCAACTTGCGTTACAATGTTTCCAGTTTTGTCTCCAGTATGTCATTTGTCCTACATTTCAGATATCTTGCTCCACTTGGTCTAACCATCTTGCTCACAGCGCATCTCTTTGTCATGTTCCGTTCGGATTCGAGAAAAATACCATTTTTGCGGGATTATTGGGTGACATCCATGTCCCACGCATTATACCCGCTCACCTATCTTGACTTTAAGGATATTGGAATCGCCAGCTCATGGTTCGTTCTTCTCTATACACTGTATACATATACATTGCCAACGATGGTTCTAAGCACCCAAATCTGCGGAATATCTTATTCATATTCTTATCCTTTTCCTATCCTATTCCTATTCCTATCCTATTCCTATCCTATTCCTATCCTATTCCTATCCTATTCCTATCCTATTCCTATCCTATTCCTATCCTATTCCTATCCTATTCCTATCCTATTCCTATCCTATTCCTATCCTATTCCTATCCTATTCCTATCCTATTCCTATCCTATTCCTATCCTATTCCTATCCTATTCCTATCCTATTCCTATCCTATTCCTATCTTCCTATCCTATTCCTATCCTATTCCTATCTTCCTATTCCTATCCTATTCCTATCCTATTCCTATCCTATTCCTATCCTATTCCTATCCTATTCCTATCCTATTCCTATCCTATTCCTATCCTATTCCTATCCTATTCCTATCCTATTCCTATCCTATTCCTATCCTATTCCTATCCTATTCCTATCCTATTCCTATCCTATTCCTATCCTATTCCTATCCTATTCCTATCCTATTCCTATCCTATTCCTATCCTATTCCTATCCTATTCCTATCCTATTCCTATCCTATTCCTATCCTATTCCTATCCTATTCCTATCCTATTCCTATCCTATTCCTATCCTATTCCTATTCATATCCTATTCCTATCCTATTCCTATCCTATTCCTATCCTATTCCTATCCTATTCCTATCCTATTCCTATCCTATTCCTATTCCTATCCTATTCCTATCCTATTCCTATCCTATTCCTATCCTATTCCTATCCTATTCTATCCTATTCCTATCCTATTCCTATCCTATTCCTATCCTATTCCTATCCTATTCCTATCCTATTCCTATCCTATTCCTATCCTATTCCTATCCTATTCCTATCCTATTCCTATCCTATTCCTATCCTATTCCTATCCTATTCCTATCCTATTCCTATCCTATTCCTATCCTATTCCTATCCTATTCCTATCCTATTCCTATCCTATTCCTATCCTATTCCTATCCTATTCCTATCCTATTCCTATCCTATTCCTATCCTATTCCTATCCTATTCCTATCCTATTCCTATCCTATTCCTATCCTATTCCTATCCTATTCCTATCCTATTCCTATCCTATTCCTATCCTATTCCTATCCTATTCCTATCCTATTCCTATCCTATTCCTATCCTATTCCTATCCTATTCCTATCCTATTCCTATCCTATTCCTATCCTATTCCTATCCTATTCCTATCCTATTCCTATCCTATTCCTATCCTATTCCTATCCTATTCCTATCCTATTCCTATCCTATTCCTATCCTATTCCTATCCTATTCCTATCCTATTCCTATCCTATTCCTATCCTATTCCTATCCTATTCCTATCCTATTCCTATCCTATTCCTATCCTATTCCTATCCTATTTCTAAGAGGTTCAGCTGCGTACGGCAGTTTGCTTTAACTTCATAGAAGTTCTGGCGGAACGATAAGGAGCGCTTGAGTCAGACACCTTGACTGAAATCCGCTGCTTGATGGGGCAGCCTCCATGCGTAATCGGTTTAGCCAGTGCCCGGTGGTTCTTACTGCAGATTATGTGAAGCCACTTTCCTCCGACGACAGCTAGGAGCCGGAGGTTGAGGCTCAGTTCTCGATGTACCGCACAACTTGTGCCAGTTTTTTGCGAAAGGAAGTTACTGTGCTTCTCGCGATTATTAGTCGATGTTTTCCGCGTAGGCAAAAATGACTATGTCCACTGGTAACCTCAGTAAAGTTTCGTTCATCCGAGCAAGGAATAGGGTGAAGGCAACGACCGAGCCTTGTAGAACGCCTGGTTCCTTGTTGATGGTGTCAGAGCGGTGGTTTCCAACGGTGACATGGTTTGTCCGGTGTTGGAGGAAGGTTCGCAGGAAGTACATTATGTTTGCCCGGATGCGAAAAGCTGTTTGAGTACGTCCGGCATCCATGTCCGATTGTATGCCTTTGAGATGTCGAGGAAGGCGAGTTCCACGTGGTTCCCGTCCTGAAGGGCATCGTACAGCGCCTGCCCTAGTGTACTCAGGTACGTAAAGCTATGTCCATTTAGAATCCAGAATAATAAAATCATCTGTATCTCGGTAACGGATTGACGTACAAATAAGTTTAATACATCAAAACAAAGGTAATTCACTGTACTTTAAAAAATATTAATACAAATCATTTCTCTTCGTTTCTAATGAAAATTCGCACTTTCTTCTTGATTTCTCTGTGAATCTGAATCCTCATACTGTGAAACCGAGGACTCGAATGGTGTACGACGAACTGCTGACCAAAAAATCGGGCTGTATTATCATGGACAATGAAACCTACATAAACGCGGGAATAAAACTTTTTTTTTTTTTCCCCCCCCGGGGGGGAAGGGGTTTCCCCCCCCGGGGAAACCATTTCCCCCCCAAAAAACCCCCCGAAAGGTATGGGGTGGCGGGCCATATGGGGGGGTGGAAAAAATATCTCGTCCATTCATTACGATAGACACAATAAATAATCAAATCTACGTGAAAGAGTGTCTGCAAAAAAGATTGCTACACGCTAAGAAAAAAGTACCCAAAATTAAGTTTTTTTCACCCATCTCGCATGTTTTGTGCATTAAGTTAAAATTAGGTATAAGATGAAAACTCAATTTTGGGTTATTATATTTCAAATAGCAATGGGTAAAATTTACCTAATTTTGGGTACTTACATTTCAAGTGCCAATGGGTAAAATTTACCTAATGAATTATCGAAATAAATGGGAGAAATTTATACATAAACATAGATACCTAATGATCATTTTTTTCGAACAGAATATTAAAACACACGGACAAATAGTTAAATCGATCCTTTTTATTTATCAATATTGGTGCAATAAGACAATAAAACACCTCATAAATACGTTGGCAATCCATAAGTAATAGCGTTGCTTACAATGCTACCATTTCGTGGATTTGAAAGGTTATCCGATAACCTAAGACAATTGCGACGAACAAATAATGCGTTCGTAGTCGACCAGACTAACAAATAAATGACAATCGTCAACACCGCCGACGGGTGCTACGATTTTCAACCAAAATTAAGTTGAAAATACTCAACCGTTCAATGCGCGAAGAGAACGGGATGGTTGAGTAGCTTCAACTTACAATTGAGTTGTTTTGGTCTTCAAATTAAAATATAAACAAATTAGGTTTGGAAATACCAGTTTACAATAGTTAATGGTCCTGATTAAATTTTCAAACATTGTTGATAATATACATAGATCTATAATCATAAAACCAACAATATAACGAACGACGATGTTGTAATTCACGACACGACGGCAGGTGTGTGCCAATTAAAATTTTTTAAAATTGGAATAAAATATCGAACATAAGAAAAACTTAAATTTGAGTATATCTATCATTACTGACAAGATGGGTGAATTATACCTACTTCAATTTTTTAATTCACCCAACTGGTAACCTCACTTGACAGAACTCAACGTTGAGTTTATTTTTACTTAGTTTTGGGTCCTTTTTTCTTAGCGTGTACCCTTGATCAAACAGCATAACAAGTCTACAATCGTCTGGCCTGATCTTGTTTCCTGCCATTACTCTAAATATTCACTAGAGTGGTACAAAAGGAACAATGTCGTATTTGTATCAAAGGAGATGAATCTACTAAACTGCCCAGAGATTCGCCCTATCGAAACTTTCTGGGCTTTGACGAAGGCGAAGCTGAGAAAACACAGGAAACCAGCGGATAGTGTTGAAAAATTTAAGGAAGATAGGCCAAATGTTGTGAAAATGGTAGGAGAACGCACTGTGCAAAAGCTTATGAGTAGTGATGTAGAAGGAGATGTCTCGCTCATCGCCATGAGGCACCAAGAGTGGACAGTAATGTTTGCTAGAATGAAAGATATGAAGAGAAAGTTGAAAGTTCCGTCAGTGTACGGTAGGCTAGAAATAGAACAGAGGTATTGAAAATTGAGTGAAAGGGCATGGTAAAGTAGTATTCGAACCACAGACGTTTCATTTGCCTGACATCCCACTATGGGGTAGCTCGAGAAGCAGATAACCCTGCCACCTCGACGAGGCAAAAGAAACGTGGTGGAACGCACTCTAATACTACCGATAGCTTGCGATAGTTTCTAGCGGTAGATTGCACACACTCTGTTTTGATGCATACATGGGCGAGAGGAGACTGTCTCCCATTGGGTTTGTTTTTGATACGCTGGAAAGAGAGAAATAGTGTTAAGGGAAAAAGAAAGAGACCTCTCCCCCCCCCCTTTTCAACCAAAAGGAAACTAAACGGAAAAAAAAAAATTTTATTTACTATGTTTGAGAATAAAATAATAAAAAATCACAGTATGGTCTTTTTTATTTGTGAAAGAAAGTTTATTTTCATTTTTCGGAACAGTCTATAGCAGCTTCTTGCTTTTGAAACGGTCTTCCAGGTCCATCAAAACGTAGCACTGGTTTTTCGTTAGCAGCTTCATGTAAAGTTTACGGGCGTGCGTTTTGGCAACACTCTGCTAGCTATTGTTTTCAATCCGAATTGAAAGTTTGCAAAACATCAAGATTAGGGTCGAAAGACGCATATTCATCAGTATTCCCAATGCGCAATGCGACAACGAAGGATTTTGCATAGTGAACAAAATCCTTTCGCGATTGGTTTGCTGATTTTCTTCTATTTCGATCGGAATCTCACTAATAACTGCACAATAGGGCGGATGTTAACAATACACCATAGAGAGAAACTGGGTAACATATGGTGAATTTCGGTCAAAAAAGAAAAAAGTTAAGTAAGTTTGAAAGACTTTCAGTTAGTTATAGACTCGATAGTGATGAGTACACAAATTTCCTCACGCACATCCTGTTCCTTCGACTGCATTTTCGAAACAACTAGAATTTTCACAAGAAAACTCACACAGCATGAACAACACACGCTGACGCCATTTCATCATAAATCTCATTAAAATTAACCCAGTTGGATTACAGCTTGTTGAAAGTAATGTAATTATAGCGTGGACACCCTTTATAGTAGTTAGCGGAGAAACGAGAAATAAAATCACATTTGAACGCCAACAAAATAATGCTAAAAGGTTAGGTCACATTATCTCATATGCCTTTACTTTCAAAAGGAAAAATAAATATAGAGGCGTGAGGGGGAGGTTTAGTCTGTTCTGCGAGCAAGAGAGATAACAAACAGCCATCAGAAATGCAACCATCTCAGGCCAATGAATTAGTCATTATTTTTATTCTTCTTCTGCTTAAGGTAAAATTTTATAGAATTCACGAATGGGTGTTTTGATCTGCCACTAAATATACTTGATGTCAGGAAACTTACGAATTCAATGATCTTGTTTACATTGTTGAACTAACGCATTTGATGCACTACAGCATGCAATTTTGATGAATACTTTGTAATGTCTGTGATTCCTGCCTGGCCTAACCTCATAACGATGGGACAATAAACAATCACATTAACCTTGAGGAAATCAGGGAGTTTGACGTTTCAATATCGGGGAGTAAAAATCATCAGTATCGTATCCCAATCCAAAAAAATTCAAAAATTGGATTAATTTTATTGATCATTTATTAACTGGATCAAATAAGATATTAAATGATTGACCTAACATTGCTTCCCTTGAGTGTTTGTCCCAACCATTGAGATTTCACTATTTTGGTGGTGGCACATTTGATGGTGGCAAATTTCTGTTCATTGGCTAGAAGAAAAGATTAATTAATACAAATGATTCACTTACTGATGAAATACTCACAATCTCAAAGTGATCCTTATAAACCTGCATTAGTTTTTCGTACTGGTTTTCTTGTGGACCCACTGGATAGTAAAGTGTTCCTGCTGAATGACGAATTGAATGCAATCTAGGCACTTCTATAGTGTAGGGTTCTATTAGGTCCTTATATTTGTATTCAGTCGTTGCTTCCACAGGAACATCCAGAGTCGGCGTCGTTTGCTGGACAGAGCTTGTCACTGGCCGCCGTGAGGTTGGTGACACAAACACCTGTTGCACATCATTTGTTAAAATCTCGTTGTCTATAAAATAAGTACATATTTCAAACTAGTTGTTAGACTTGTACATTTGAAATCCATTTTCTACTTTACCAAAATTGTTAGGTGGATCTAAGGGCATTCCATGAACACACAAAAGAAATATGGAACAAACTAAACTGATGATGCGTTCTGAGCCCATCTCTTATCGTTTTCGTGTAGCTTACTTGCGAGACTGACGAAGACTGAGGTTTATTAACTGATAGAAAATATTTATAATAACATCGTTCGGGATTCCCCGTGTGATAGTCATGGTAGAATACAGCTTACAGTTGGATGTTGTTTGCAGTGTTGGATTCTTTTTAAAAGGGGGTCTAGATTAGAAGAAAAAAAACAGGTAAACATTTAATACTCGGGGATAAGATTGAAACCATTAAACACACGACAGATGACGGATGACGGATTTTCTTTCATACAGTCTGTTGAACTTTCAAAAGATTCAATGAACATGGTTAAATACATATCGCAACGTAATATAGCGATAAAAAATACTAATAAAACTTGAGCTCTTAAACGGACCTTAAGCACTCACCTCTAACACCTCTAAGGCTTTCAAGAGGGTCACCTTCCCCTTGCCCACCCCGCACTGGGGTAGCTAGGTAAGAGATTGTCTGCTTGATCGGATGCCGCCTTTCAAACATGCCATACGCTCAATTTCAACTACTTCTATTCAATTTTGCAACCTGCCGTGCTCTTGCGGACCTATCAATACTTTCGCTTCACATCTTTGGTTCTAGCAGAAATTGCTGTCCACTCATATGCGGCTAGGACTATAGTTAATGCTTGAGTCCCAACCGTTTGAAGAGAAATGGAGCATCATTTTACCTTCTTAGACTAGACGCTCCCAACGATCAGTTTTAAATAAAATATGTTCTGTACATCAAACAGGACATTTTGTTTAACTATTCTCTTCGACAGTAAGTTTCCCTTTTGCTTTAATATCTTCTGAAGCCTACGTGGGTTCCTCGTGTCTTCTTAAGGTAAATTTTAAATTCCCCTATCTACAACGGTTGCATGGACCTGGCCAGGTTAGCGATGGAGGAGTGTCTTTGTGAAGACTATTACGTGAAGAAAAGTATCAGTAACTGGATCCTTATCAGGGTGACATGCAATGTCTCCAACGAATTATTCCCCATTGTAGCTCCATTCAGGAAGTGTGCAAATGTCAATGCTGCTGCTAATGAAAATACTAAATAAAATCAATCTACCAAAATGGTATTGAAAAGTTAGAGCGCGCTGAAATGATTGTGTTGCTTTTGATGGAGATTATATTGATAAACAAAGCCAACTTTGAACGGAAAAACCCGTAATGAGGTTGATCAGTCCAGTGTTCATCAGAGTTCATCCGAACGACGTTAGTGTCTTCTTTTTATGAAAGTGCAATAAAATACCTTTTAGTTTTCTTCAATAAAATTTTTCTAACGGCAAATCAATCTTGAGAAACATCTGGTTTCAAAAGTTCGGATTCGAAGTGGACCAGATATTTGGTGTTATATTATGAAATATTGGAGGAACGAGCGAAAAACAATTTACTCGCTGTGTTTTATGGGGGGCACCTCATTTAGATCTTTTAAAAATCGATTTTTTTTTATTTTGCTGTAATGGGTAGATATACTATCTGAAAACGTAATCCCGAAGTTTCGAAGCCATACTAATAATACTTTCGGATTTATTCCCCAAAGAACCGGCACGCGCCAACCCGCGCCAAATTGCAACAAAAACTTTCATTTTTTAGGTTAAAGTCAATGTCAAGCATTAAAACTCTGAAATTAAAAAAAAAAAAAAAAAAAATGTGTGAGGGGGCGACCCCGGCGTAGTGGTTAACATCCATACCTCTCACGCCAAAGTCACGAGTTCGAATCTCACCCCCGGACAAGTTACGAAAATACCCAAAAGAGGTATTTGAGTGACTACGACGGGAGATGAACCAGCCCGAGGCTAAAAATCTCTATAATACAGACAAAAAAAAAAAAAATTGTTTAAATAATTTTCCAGTCGTTAATAGCGAAAATAAAGGGTAAAAATCCGATCCATTTTTTTGGACAATTTTTTTAATAAATTTTTGTGTTTAAAGGGTGTATTCGATAAAAATGGCACACAGAAAATCTTCTGTAACTTTTGAATCGTATGAGTAAAAAACCTCGAAATTTGAGTAGATCTTATCCATAGTGTATTATTTACATCTGCCAAGTTTCATAGTTATACATTCAGTAGTTCCAGTCATGTCGTCGAAACAAGAAATTGTCCGTGAGAAAATTTTGTGCACTCACAATCAAAATCCAGGGGCGTCCCACCGGTGTATTGCTAAAAGGCTTGGAATTGCAAATACAACTGTGTCTCGTGTAATAAGAACCTTCAAGGAGCGTCTGAGTGTCCAAAAGAAGGAAGGGAGTGGTCGTAAAAGTGGTCCAATGGACAGTAAAATGGCCAGGAAAGTCATACAACAATTCAAGAACCGTCCAAACATGTCAATTCGAGATGTCGCTAAAAATCTAAGGTGTCAGTCGGTTTTGTGCAGAAAACCATGAAGCGTGCTGGGTTACATGTTTACAAAGTGCAAAAAGCCCCAAACCGGAATGAAAAACAAAACATCACTGCAAAAACCCGCGCCCGGAAACTTTACACGAAGCTGCTCACCAAATCCGGTTGCATCGTGATGGATGACGAAACATACGTCAAGGCCGACTTCCGTCAACTTCCTGGGCAAGAATATTTCGTTGCCAAGTCGAAGTTCAATGTTCCGGAGGATGTTCGAAAGAAGAAACTATCGAAATTTGCAAAGAAGTTTCTAATCTGGCAGGCGATTTGCGGATGTGGTGAAATAAGTGCTCCCTTCATCACTTCCGGAACAATAAACGGTGCGATTTATACGGAAGAGTGCCTTAAGAAGCGTCTCTTGCCATTCATTAAGAAGCACAAAGGATCAACTCTGTTTTGGCCTGATCTAGCATCCTGCCACTACGCTCGAGACGTATTGGAGTGGTACCGAGCCAACGGAGTCAATTTTGTGCCAAAGGATATGAACCCACCAAATTCACCGGAACTTCGTCCAATTGAAAAATTCTGGGCAATTATGAAAACGGAACTTCGCAAACATCCCAAAACTATAAAAACAGAGCTAGAATTGAAGAAAATCTGGGTAAAAACAACAAAAACACTGGGAAAATCGGTTGTACAAGATTTGATGGGTGGAGTGAAAAGGAAGGTGCGGGCATTCGGGATGGGAGACGAAATTGAATAAAACAAATGTTGTAAATCAAAACTCATTAGTAGTTCTTCATTCCCTGAAAATTTCAAGAAAATCCGATAATCAGTTTAATTTTGATGAGTGTGTGTGCCATTTTTATCGAATACACCCTTTATTATCATTTGCGAATTTCAATCCCTGACCACAACTCTTACCTATAAAAAAAGCATCTTTTGTGTGTTTCAGATAACTACTTCGAGCTGGAGCTTGATAACCGCAAAAAAGTATTTCTCGGAAGGCCTTCACAAGATGACTGCCACAGCCGCCATTTTGTGGAGTATTGACATGAAAAAAATCAAAATGTTCTCTTCATGGGAGAATAACTGAGGAAACTCATATTGTTTTCTGTGACCGGTAGTTACTGTATTTACAAGAAAATGTCATTCAAATGTGTGCATAAAACGGCGATTTAAATTGTGTACAGGAAGGTGGGACGTCACTAGTTGGTTAAAAACATGAGCTCTGCTGGAAAATAATTGTTTTTTTTACTGTTACCGTTTTTAAATCTACAATCGATATTGTTGATTTTTCGGCAAATTTTCAATTGCTAGGAACTATGGAACAAAATTCAGTATTCCAATATAATCAAAATAATAATAACAGGCATGTGATAATAACATGCAGCCCTAAATACCGCCCCAAAGCACCCGACGATGATTACAAAACGATGATGGCTCCTTCAACCTAATCATGAAATCATGTATGTATGAAATATATAAAACATATTTAAATATGTAAAACGAAAATACTTTTACAGGTTTATAACAGTTGGGATTCTACATGCCGAAAATTTAATATGGTTGTAAATAATAAACAATGATGATATGGTGAAAATAATACGCTGTTATAATGAAATACTAAATAATATACATATAATCATAAAATGCAGCCTCTTCCGCTCATGCGGTTTTAGATGATTGTAACTCTGAAATGACGAAAATTTCCAAAGTCTGTTATTGATTGTTGGATCTAATCATTTGGTGATATCATGAAAGAAAATTAATCACCTGGCAGCCTAGCAAATTTAAGCAAGCAATGAGGCGAAATAAATTTCATATGAGTATGATTACTGCATAAAACGGAAACTTAAGAAATATACAATATTTGGGTAGCATAAAACGGAAACTTAATCATTAATTATGATGATCTAAAATTATAAATCGTATGAAAAACAGTATATCTAATATTTCTATGTGCTGTTCCGTTTTCTTGCACCGCAATAATCATTTGTAGTGAATCTCATAGGTACTACAGTGATTTTAATTGATGAAATGAACCATTTGAATTCCATATGTTACTACGGTTATTATAAAAACAAGTGAATAGATAAAAACAGTGAAAAAATCAATTAATGTGATATAACCACAATTGAACTAACCCTTAGCTTCTGGTCTTGACAAAGAATCCCTACTGACCTCTTACGACATGTCAAGCCGTCCAGTTCAGCCCAAGGGAATCACTGGGAACTTCCACGATTGCCACCTAGTTACAGGTATTCCACTAAAAGTCTCGCATTCACCAGAATTCATCATGGCAACCCAGCCGTCAGAGCCCAACAAATTCATCGGATTGAAGAAAACCATCGCCGCACTCAGGAAGGACATAGCATTTCTGAAGAAATGTCTAAAATATAAGGTTGTACCAATAAGTCATAGGATTAAGATACGGACGTCCACCCCTACCATCATCGTCGGGAAAATGGAAGCGGAATTCATCAAGGACAGCATCAAACAACTATACTACAAACTGGACCGGAAGACTTTGGAGTGCCATTCTCTGCACCCGAAGTTAGCCAAGGAGTATCCCGTAAAATTCCTGGAGTTCTTATCCCGAGCCAAGGTAGCAGAGGAATTCGAATCGAATAGGAAACGAACGGTCCTCGATGGGAAACTCAACAGGCTAAGAACAGAATCCCAACAGACACGGAACACGCATCACACCAAGGAACAGGCCACACTTACACCCACCTTCGCCACGACGCCGGTGGACCACTCCACCGAGGGACTGGTTGCCAAACGATCGACGACATTCAGACATTGTTAAGGACGGACAGAAACAAAGACACAGCAACGAGAAGGAAATTCGAATCGTTAGGCAACTGAAGTCTAAGCCTGTTTCCTACCTTAAAGCAGACAAAGGCAAGAGAGTCGTCATCATGGATAAGAAGAACTACGACAGGTAGAAGGCTTTAAAGACCAGCAATAGACCTTACAGGCAGCTTCGAGTAGACTCCCTACCAAACATGGTGAAACACGTGGATAAACCACTAAAGGAGTAACTAGAAAATAAGAAGAATGATTAATAATTTCCATTTAATTCCAACTACCTTTATTGCTTATCTTGACAGATACGCGTATTTCGTCTACAATGTGCAGACTTCTTCAGTGTCGTGTACTAATACTCGACAGTACACGACACTGAAGAAGTCTGCACATTGTAGACGAAATACGCGTATCTGTCAAGATAAGCAATAAAGGTAGTTGGAATTAAATGGAAATTACTAATCATTCTTCTTATTTTCTAGTTACAGGTATTCCACTAAACAGCTCACACTCTCCATAATTCACTAAAGGAGTGTAAATCAGTACTAGGGCATGAAGCAGTTCGTCTTCACGAACTAAACCCCATCCTTCCCAATGAAAGGCCTCCCAAAAGTCCACAAACCCGGAAACGATATGAAGTAGATTGTTTCATCTTTCTAGGTATCTCCGAGCAATTGCCAACACGCTCAGTTCATAACTCTCTAGAAATTGTACAACATCTACAGTCATCAGGTGATATAAATGATAATGAAGTAATGGTATCTTTCGACGTCCCGGCCTTTTTTCCTGGTGTACCGACCAAGAACGCGATTAACCTTCTAGAAGACTGGCTTTTAAAACAAGGAGATGATACGGCATGGAAGCAAAAGGTGCGGATGTACCTTAAGCTGACTCGACTTCACATGGAAGAGAACTACTTCACTTTCAGAGGTTCATTCTATAAACAACTAAAAGGAGTCCCCTTGGGAAACCCTCTATCCGCCTTCCTCTGTGAACTGTTTATGGCGAATCTAAAAACAATCTTAAAAGAGAAAGGATTACTTCCAACTCATTGGTGAAGATACGTCGACGGCATCTTCGCCGGAGTGAAATAAGAGGATCTCTCCTTAATTCTTCAAGAAATCAACAATCTCCACGAAGACGTTACGTTCACTCATGAAATAGAAAAGGATGGAAAACTTGCAGTCTTCGACCTTCTAGTAATAAGAGAACCGTTGTCATGATCGTCTTTAGAATTTGAAATCTTCAGAAAACCCAAAAATACCCAATGAGTCATCCCTTAGACCAGGCGGCCACTGGTGTGGCGGAGGTGCGGCATCTGCTAGCATTTCAAAAAACCTTGTTGACGTTCGCCTCACGCCACAAGACTTTGACTCAATATCTTGACATGGTATGTGATACCAGGCCTGGGTCCTCCTTTAGCTCAGTCGGTAAAGGCGCGGCTACAAAGCAACACCACGCTAGAGGTGGCTGGGTTCGAATCACGGTCTGGTCTAGGAATTTTTCGTTAAGGAAAATTTCTTGACTCCCTGAGCATAGGGTATGATTGCACTTGCCACACAATCATCATACTAATGCAAAAATACTTGGCATCGAAAGTTTTTAATTAATAACTGTGGAAGTACAATTAGAACACTAAGTTGAGAGCAAGCGATAAGCTAATTGCGATAGCAATAAGCTTGAAACGCTTATAAAGAAGAAGAATGTGGGCGCCTCGACTTACACTTCAAACCACTCTCTTCAGCATAAAATTGCCACCTTTCACCACATGATCCACCGGATGCTGTCCCTTCCTTTCAACCGGAAAAGTCAAAGAATTAGTATATATCTTCGAAACTGCCAGACTCAATGGTTACGAAAAGAGGACAATTCAAGGTGTCGTTAACAAATAGGAAATTGCAAACAACCCTCTCCGATTCACCTGAACCCCTGAAACGTGTATCCGCCCCCTTCAATAAATACATTACGCAAAAGCTGGGATTAGACTTGGTTTTCTCTAGTAGGCACAATCAATTGACATCGTTGTTAGGCTCCACCAAAGATTCAGTAGATGTATTAGGCAATGCAGGCAATGCAAAATCAAGTGTAAACACTGCAGCAAAACATATGTAGGTCAAACAAAGAGAACCTTGGCCACCAGGTTCAAAGAACATCTAGCAGAGGTGACTAAGGCCGTCAATCAGAATGACTAAGGACTTTCACATAACTTCAAATCGACAGTTGCAGAACACATCTTCACGGACAATCACGACATAACGACAAATGGCATTAATATCTTACGGATCACCTTTACACCCTGGAAATTAGACGTCGAAGAAAGCTTAGGGGGGGTCCTCTCTTAGCTCACTCGGTAAAGGCGCAGCTTCAAAGCAATACCATGCTGGAGGTGACTGGGTTCGATTCCCGGTCTGGTCTAGGAATTTTTCGGTAAGGAAAATTTCTCGATTCCCTGGGCAATAGGGTATGATTGTACTTGCCACACAATCGTAACTACTAATGCAAAAATGGTACCTGCACACTTAGAAATTATGAATTTTACACGAGACGTAATTCATGTTTGTAAAAAGTCGGGGAACGTAAAGAACGATTTCGTGTAAAATTATGTCTCCTGAAACTGACACATACGCAATTCAACGAAAGATGTGTTTGATTGAATTTATTTTCTCATCTCTTCCAATTCATGCTTATGTGCCAAAGGACGCTTGCATACGTCTCAGGGGACAGAAATTTACATGAAATTTTGGTAGTGTGTGACATCGAAAGCTCTCAATTAACACGTACGTCCCTCCCCAACCCCTCTGAGACAGAAAAAGTTTTTTTTGCTACAGATCACAAAATTATCCTTGTTTGTATATCTGTACTGATTATACCAAAAATGACCGTAGTTTCGGATTCCAAGGTGGGAGTACTGGGGTAAGTAACTGTCCAGGGATGGTAGACAAAATATGTTTAGATGCGAAACATGGCATGAGGCATATCAATCTTCATTATTTAGCAAAACTAGGCCATCAGAAGACATTTTGAGGATTTTTGACTAAAGGGCGATACGGTCAAAATTTGGTCAATATCAACTTGACGTATTTCTTTCAATTTTGCATTTAAAAAACCTGAACACCCCTCATTTTGAAGGTGTGTGTGTGTAGAATGTTGCTCCTATTTTGATTTTGGAATTCACTCTTCAGTTGTCAAAATGCCGTCCAAGCAAGAAGAGCAGCGTATCAAAATTTTGCTCGCGCATCGCGAAAATCCGAGCTACTCGCACGCAAAGTTGGCAAAATCGCTAAAAGTTGCCAAATCAACCGTTACAAATGTAATTAAAGTGTTTGGGGAACGTTTGTCGACAGCCAGGAAGTCTGGATCGGGGGGAAATCGAAAACCGGAAGCCGCTGAGACGACAAAGAGAGTTGCCGGTAGTTTCAAGCGAAACCCTAACCTATCTCTCCGAGATGCCGCAAATAAGCTGGGTGTATCGTCTACAACCGTGCATCGAGCCAAAAAACGAGCCGGACTATCGACTTACAAGAAGGTAGTGACTCCAAATCGCGATGATAAACAAAATACGACGGCCAAAGCGCGATCCCGGAGGCTGTACACGACGATGCTGACGAAGTTTGACTGCGTGGTAATGGACGACGAAACCTACGTCAAAGCCGACTACAAGCAGCTTCCGGGACAGGAGTTTTATACGGCAAAAGGAAGGGGAAAGGTAGCAGATATTTTCAAGCACACGAAACTGTTAAAGTTCGCAAAGAAATATCTGGTTTGGCAAGCCATCTGTACCTGTGGCTTGAAAAGCAGCATTTTCATAGCTTCCGGGACTGTCAACCAAGAAATTTACTTGAAAGAGTGTTTGAATAAACGTCTGCTGCCTTTCCTGAAGAAACACGGTTGTTCCGTACTGTTTTGGCCGGATTTGGCATCTTGCCATTACGGTAAAAAGGCCATGGAGTGGTACGCCGCCAACAACGTGCAGGTGGTTCCCAAGGACAAGAACCCTCCCAACACGACAGAGCTCCGCCCAATTGAGAAATACTGGGCTATTGTCAAGCGGAACCTAAAGAAGACCAAAAAAACTGCTAAGGAGCAGTTCAAGGCAACCTGGCTTTCTGCGGCGAAGAAGGTGGACAAGGTGGCTGTACAAAATCTGATGGCAGGGGTCAAGCGTAAGGCCCGGCAATTCGGATTTGGAAAAGCGGAAGCCTAACTGAATATTTTTCCTGAATTTTATACTAATTGAACTTGAAAAAGAAATTTAATTTGATTTTTTAAATAAACGATTTCACCGATTTACACGCGTTTTCCCTTGACCAAATTTTGACCGTATCACCCTTTATACTGGCCACTAAAAAAAGCCCTGCAGGATCCGAGTTGCTCCGAAAAAGTGGCCATACTCAAATATTTTCAAAAACCTGGCTTACGACACATCAAACCTTATGATTTTGCAAAAATAGGTCTTTAGAGGTCATTCTGGGGGTGTCTGACCATACTGGCCACTTAAGGAAACCCTGCGGGATCTGAATTGCTCCGGAAAAGAAGCCATATTCAAATCGTTACCAAAACCTGGCTTGCGACATATCAAACTTCATGATTTTGCAAAACTTAGGCTTCAGAGGACATTCTTAGGGTGTCTGACCGCACTGGCCAGTTGGAGTGGCCCTGCGGGATCAGAATTCCTCCGGGAAATTGTCCATATTCAAATTGTTGCCAAAACCTGGCTTGCGACATATCAAATTTCATGATTTTGCAAAAAAATGTCTTTGGATCAATATGGATCAATATCCTTTTCCACCCAGGCTGAATCCGGATCCGTGATGCTCATATTATCCTATCCCAAGTTATTTCAAATTTTGCACAAACATAATTCACACTATCGAACAAAACAAAAACCAAAACCAACCCGTTTCAACCGCAAAACCACAATATTTGCTTTGACATAAGCTCTTCTAACTAAGGTCTGTATCCGCAATAATCCGGACACCTCAAAACATGAAAAAAACATTGATTTCGCATTATATTTCCGTCGTAGTTGTTTATTTCCGATTCATGGGATGTTATTTAACAATTCGTGAAGACAAAACATAGTTATTCGGTATTTGCATAACATTTTCGAACTTTGCGCTTAACTCCGTCCATTAGGGTTTGTACAGACTCTTCAGAAATCGTAGAAGCCATCTTTGTCCAAATTCGCTGGAAGTGTTTGATGTCTTTTATTCCTTGCTTCTTTCCAAAAAGCTTCCGCTTCATCAGAGCCCAATATCTGTCGATTGGTCGTAGCTCTGGGCAATTTGGCGGGTTTGAGGTTTTTGGTACAATGTTCACTTGATTTGCTTGGTACCACTCCATCACAGTTTTAGCATAGTGGCATGATGCCAAATCGGGCCAGAACAAAGGTTTTTCTTTGTGACTTTTGATGAAGGGTAGCAATCGCTTCTGCAGACACTCTTTCTGATAGATCTCCTTGTAGATTGTGCCTGTAGTGACGAAAGATTTACTCTTTTTGCCACACGTGCAAATTGCTTGCCACACAAGGTATTTTTTGGGAAATTTCGATGCCTTCTTCGTTCTGAAATGCTCAGCTGTAGCATTTCTGGCCATAGCAGAATAAAAAGCCAGCCCTGGAAGCTGCTTGAAATCCTCCAGGACATAAGTTTCATCGTCCATAACAACGCATGAAAACTTCGTCAAATATTCGCAGTACAAACGTCGAGCCCGTGATTTTGCTGCCAAGTTCTGTTTGTCGTTGCGATTTGGAACTGTTTTTACTTTATACGACTTAAGTCCCAAACGTTGTTTTGATTTTTGGACAAAATCAGGCGACATCCCTATTTTACGAGCCACCGTTCGAATGGAGAGATTTGGGTTTTTCGTTAATATCCTTTTCACCTTTCGGTCCATGACAGGATCAGCACGTCCAATGTTTTTGTCACTTCTCGGTTTCCTCTCCACCGTCAAACGTTCCGAAAATGATTTGAGCACATCGTGAACAGTGGATTTAGGCAAAGCCGATGTTTTTGCAAGGTCCCGTATTGACAAGTCAGGATTTGCCGTACGCCCGTACAAAATTCGCTCGCGCACTTGTTTTTCTTTCGTCGCCATCTTGAATACTAAACATGAAATGTAAACATCAATCATAGTCTTTTTCATCATAGACTCTCAGCTATACCACAGTGAAATATTTCATTCCTAGGTGCAATATTTCAAAAGATACAATGATTTGAAGGTGTCCGGATTAATGTGGATGCAGACCTTATGCTTGTCTCGGCTAGCGGTACATGCCCCAACTAAACCATTTTTTACAAAAGAATACTATCCAGCTGGAAAAGACACGCACATTTTAGCGAGGTCCACTTTGTTTAATCTATCCTACGAGTAGTACGATTACGATTTCCTGGAAAATGATTTGTTTAGATATATGGTAAGAAATTCAAAGAATGTCCTCCGAAGACCTAGTTTGGCAAAATCATTAAGTTTGGTATGTCGCAAGCCAGGTTTTGGAAAAGATTTGAATATGGCCTCTTTCCCGGAGGAACTCGGATCCCACAGGAGCTTGTTAAGTGACCAGTATGGTCAGATACCCTCAGAATGTCCTTCGAAGACAAAGTTTTGCAAAATTATAAAGTTTAATACGTCGCAAGCCAGGTTTCGGTAACGATTTGAATATGGCCTCTTTCCCGAAGGAACTCGGATCCCGCATGAGCTTTTTAAGTTGCCAGTATAGTCAGGAATCCTCAGAATGTCCTCCCAAGATAAAGTTTTGTAGAATCATGAAGTTTGATGTGTCGCAAGCCAGGTTTTGGAAAAGATTTGAATATAGCCACTTTCCCGGAGGATGTCGGATTCCGCAGGGTCTTCCTAAGTGGCTGATATGGACGGACACCCTCAGAATGTCCTCCGAAGACCAAGTTTTGGAAAATCCTTAAGTTTGATATGTCGCAAGCCAAGTTGTGGAAAAGATTTGAATATGGCCACTTTTCTGGAGGAACTCGGATCCCGCAGGGCTTCTTTTTGGCCACTAATGGCCGGAAATCCTCAAAATGTCTTTTGATGACTTAGTTTTGCTAAATTATGAAGTTTGATATGCCGCATGCCATGTTTCGCATTTAAAAATATGTTTGTCCACCATCCCTGGACAGGTACTTACACCAGTACTCCCACCTTGGAGTCCAAAACTATGGACATTTTCGGAATAAACAGTGCAGATCTATAAATAAGGATAATTTTGTGATCTATTGCAAAAACCGCATCAAAATCTGATGGCTAGCGATGGAGTATCATCAATTTTTAAATTTGAATTTTTCTGTTTCAGGGGGGTTGGGGACGTACGTGTTAATAACTGTGGAAGTGCATTTAGAACACTAAGTTGAGAGCAAGCAATAAGTGAATTGTGAAAGCAATAAGCTTGAAGAAGAAGAAGAAAGCTTAGAAATCAACAAACAACGGAATACAGATCTACTAAACTTTGTGCACAGATGCGCAAAAATTCATTTCGTTTTCGCGATCCGCAACTAAAGAGTGACTTTTCCAGATCTGACATCTGAAATCTATCTATAGGCAGAGTACACACTACCAAAACCTTCATGTAAATTTTTGTCCCCTGAGACCGACACATGCAAGCGTCCTTTAGCAGATAAGAATGAGTTGAAAAGGATGAGAAAATAAATTCAATCAAACACATCTTTCGTCGAATTGCGTATGTGTCAGTCTCAGGAGACATAATTTTACACGAAGTCTTTCTTTACGTTCCCCGACTTTTTACAAACATGAATTACGTCTCGTGTAAAATTCATAATTTCTAAGTGTGTAGTTACGAAAACGGGAATCACCCAAATTATTCTCTCAAACGATGTTCAAAAGTTCAATTGGTTAGAATCGGTTATACGAATGAGACATTATTTTGAACGTTTTCAATACGAATGTAAACAAGAATTGGGGTGATTATGTTTTTGCATTCATTTTAAACATCTATTATTATTATTATTATTATTATCAGATTGCTATTATTATGTTTAAAGTTTACAAAGGGCATATAGTCACTAGCCCTTTGCCAAGCGTTAGGCAGCTGGCAACCGTTACCAGAAGAAGAATAAGAAGAAGTTTACAAACCATTTCTTTGAATTGCCACAAAACTTAATCAACCTCAAGAATATTCTGAGAGTAAGTTAAATGAAAAACCCTTAAAATGAGGAAAGAAACTCACAAACAGTTGGCAGCAGATAAGAAGTTTATCTTTGACATGCACTACATATACATTACGAAAACATCATAACAAAAACTTTTCTTTGTTTCCAAAAATGACCCTGAACCCATCTATTGTTATTGAAATATGCTAGTCGAATATGTAGAAAGGGTCTATTTACAAATTAAAACATTAACTGTCCAAATATCGAATCAGACAATGATCATCAGCATCTGGTATAAAAAACCAATCAATCATATGACGGAGTAGTTTAAGTGCGTGTGTTGTAAATCGTACGCAATAGGCGCTAAGAGTGATAAACCCTATTCACGTGTTCCATCAGCATTCTAAAGTCTACATTTTTCAACTCCCTTATACGAAAGCAGCTCATTATACCGGCCACACAAAATCCGAACAACCACGTCGTTGAGCCACCGGGCCGTGTGCTACTCTCGCATTGAAGGCATACCCCCACACTTCAAATGGCAACAACGAGCGAGACTCATGCGCAGGCAGCGACATCCAATACGAATATCGTTCGCCGCTGCTCGCTGCGTGCATAAATTTATGTTTTGATACTTGTTTTTGCACTTTTCCTTGCGGATTTCGAGCGCGATATTGAAAGTTCCGTAAACTTCACTGCATCGTTTCATCACCAGAAGAAAGTGCGTCCCGATGCAACGGTGTTCTCCGGGTGAAATTCGGTCTGTTGTGCACAGATGTTTGTACCGCGAAGGGGGCACCTTCTCACGTGTACGAGTGGGAGTTTCTGTGGAGCGCGAGGGGACTCGAAGCGATTTGCACTTGCTCAATAGATCCCATTGTGTCGTGGGAGGTTGGTGCTGTGTCATAGTTTCAATTTTTACTGTTGCTGCTGTTTTCTTGATCTCGAGGCCATGGAGGACAGTGGGCGCCTTTTGTAGAAGTGTTCGAATTTCTCGTTAGAACAATGCAATACGATTGGCGGATTTGGATGTGTTACGTCAATTGTTGTTGGCATCGATCGGTTGAACAATTGGGCCGGACTTTACACAGATGGGACAAGATTATGCTCACGCAGGTGGAGGAGACATTCCTAGAATGACGGTCAGGGCTCCCCTTTTCCAAGCATTTGGGAGCGGAATGGAGGTTGTACATCATTATTTAAGTAGTTCATCGCGATGGCGTCATCTGTTGACAATTAAACACGCGGTTGTACTCAATTTATGTAGCTTTTACTTTTAATGTACACACAACAATATGTACATAGGCGATACGCGGAATGCGGTTCGTATGTCGTCCGCGCACGGTTCGAGTCGTGATGCATCGCGCATCGGATGGAGTTGGTGCAATATGCAACCGGCTGTTGTTGTCATAGGCAAAGGAAGGAGTTTTATGGTTTGCGGTTCTCTTTGTTCATCTCACCGACGATGGTGGCGGTCAGCTAGTAGCAGCTGATTGCGACAACATGTATGGGAGTGCTAATTTATTTCGTACGGATCTTCAGGAAGAGATCCGATTGCACATGTTTCGTTAGACTGATTTTTAATGGCTGTTGGTAATCTACCATCTTGGAGATAATCAAATAAAGGACCAGTGGACAATAATACGTAAATAGTGTAAGAATGATAATAAGATATTAAAATGGACAACAAGGTTTCGAAGGATTAAGTCCTTCGAAAATTATCGAGATGTAAGAAGTTCAAGTTCTTCTTAAAACTTAAGTACCCTGAGCTTCTAGGATGTTCCCTGAACTATTGGAAAGTTTCTCGAGCTTCTGAGAAGATCCATGAACTTCTAGAAAACTCCTTAAACTTATGGAAAAATCCTTGGAATGTTTCCTAAACTTTTAAGAATGCTCAAAATATGCTTAGAATTCTCCTGAATTTCTGGGACGTTTTCTGATAATTCTGATAATTTGTTTTCTGATAATTCTGGAAAGTTCCCCGATCTTTGTGGAAGTTGTCTGAAATTCTTGGAAGGTGCCAAGACTTCTGAGTAAAATCCTGAATTTCTGAGAAGTACCCTGAGCTTCTGGAATTCTGGTTTCCTGATCTTTTGGAAGTTTTCTGATCTTTGTGGACGTTTTCTGAAGTTCTGGGAAGTTTTCTGAATTTCCGGGAAGTACCTTGAACTTCTAGGAAGTTCCTTGATCTCATACAAGTTTTTTAAACTTTTGAGAAGTTTCCTATATTTCTGGGAAGTTCCATGAACTTCTGAGAACCTCTGAACCTCCAGGAAGATCCACCAACGTTTGAAAAGCTTCATGAATTTCTGAAAAGTTCTCTGGACTTATGGAATGTTCTCTCATTTTCTGGAAAGTTCCCTGGAATTCTGGGAAGTTCTCTGAATGTCTGGGAAGTTCCCTTAAACTGAAGATCTTGGGTAGTTCTATGAATTTTTGAAAAATACCCAAACAATTCTGATAAGTTTTCTGAGCTTCTGAAAAACTTCTCCCTAAATTTTTGGATAGCTGCCTGAATTGCTGGTAAGAACCCTTAACTTTTGGGAAGCTCCCAGAATTTTTTGAACATTTTCTTAAGTTGTCTGTACTTCTAGGAAGAAGCCTTAATTTTTGGGATGTTCCCTGATTTTCTGGAGAGTTCCATGATTGTTTGGGATGTTCCCCAAACATCACGTAGAATTGCAAATTTCCTGGAAAATATCCTGAATTTCTAAGAAGTATCCTGATCTTTTGATAAGTTCCCTGAGTTTCTGGAAACAATATTAAATATATGCGCTTTTTTTCGAACTTTTGGGAACAATTTTCGTTCATCAGTTCCTTCACCTCTTCTAGTGTTGGGGGCGCAAATACTGCGGCCGTAAGTCTTCAGGATAGCTTTGCAAAAAATCCTCAGGGTCAGCTGGCTAGCTGACTCCCCAATCCTCACACTTTCGTCGAGAGAACTAGCTGAGGAACCGCACGCCAACATCCGTAAGGCAACAGTGCACTTTTGTAGCGGGCTCAGGTCGACTTTTTCAGCTGCATCGCAACTTACCTGGAAAAAGTCATCAGGTTGGCGTGTCGTTGAAGAAGTCAGCTTCTGATGACCGAAATGAAAATCGCGGTCGATGTTTGGGCGTCTTCCAGGACGTGACCCTCTCCGTTTTGACTCTTGTTTTTCGGCTGCCAAATTACAAATCAGCATTATCTAATATCGTTTAAATAAAATACATGCATCCACACATTCACCTTCAGTCAAACGAAAGAGCAAGTATTCCTCGTCGTCAAACCAATCCATTGCAAAAAGTTTGCGAAAAATCTGCGATCTCTGAAAAAAAAAACTTTCAATCTCTGATGTTGGATGATTGACAGGATGACAGTTGTTGGCGGGTTAAAAAAAAAACATGAAATACAACACCGGTGCGGGGAACGCAAAGTTGGTCTATTTTAGCTGGTTCTATTAAAGTTTTGCTGATGCAAATCAATTATAAAGTTGTTCCAAAGATAGACCACCGCTGAGAATGCCCAAAAGTTGCCGTGGATATTTTCAAGTATCGTAAATTTCACCCTTAATGAGTGCTTTTCAGTGCCCGACAATTTCAACCCAGTATTTTTGCCCCTTTCGTACACTTACACTGTTTTATTAAATCGTGTTAATTTCGACGATGCTAGATTTCTCCTAAATATATATGATGAGCAAGGCATCAGCATATTCTATACAAGCTGCATTTAATTTCAACTTCAATTTAATAAGGAGAGTAGGTACTTACGCGTTGATTAACATTTTATTTTTTCTCGGTACAGGTTCTGAGATCAAATAGCGTGAAAGACTCAGTAGATCAGTTATACGAACTCCGTTAGGTCCGTATAACATTGCTGGCGTATGCTTAATAATTCTTGAATATTCATTAACACCTTGTGAATTTAAGCTTACTACAGAATTAATAACGAGCAGAATGTAAAAGCGAAACCATATAATATTTCTCATGCCGAACTAACAAAGAGGTGTCTGCATCGAACTTCAGATTTTTTTTATACTTTGAAAGATTCAAAGATTTAAAAAACGTTGCTTGGAATGGTCGTTTTAACCGAAACTGGGCTTCGGTCTGATACAAGCAATGCTGAAATAATTTCGGAAAATTCGCTGTTTCGATGTGCTCGTAGCGAATCTATAAGCATCTCAATGAGAGGCGTTACAGTAAAATCCACACTACATTGTACAGAGGTTTCTATATTCGACTGTAGCCAGTTCCTGGAAAATGTTTTGACGTACCGGAATTACCCTTGGTATATCGAAAGTTAACCATAAATTTCTCACTCTTTTTTAAACCAAAACCCTTGCAGTTTCGCTGTTTTCTTGAACTTCTCAAAAATTTAGTCCATGGTGGGAGCGACCCCGGCGTTTTGGTTAACATCTCTCACGCCAAAGTCACGAGTTCAAATCTCACACCCGGACAAGTTCCAAAAATACCCAAAAGGTATTGGAGCGACTACGACGGGAGATAACCAGCCCAGGGCTGAAATGCTCGACAATCAAGGGGAAAAAAAATAGTCCATGGATATTCGTTCGTTCCAATGCCCAAGAGATTTTGCAATAAGTCAACAGTTCCAGAAATTCGCCTATCTAGTAAAAGTAATTTTATAATAAAAAGAGCGTCAATGTTGAATAATTTCTGGAGCTGAACCCACAACGCTGCAGTGCCAGCGTTGAAAACCGGGTTCATCGTTTAAAAGACAGGAGAATCGCATTTTGAATTGATCCTCTATCAAAATCTTTTAATGACAACTTCACGTCGACACTGTGCCAGTTCGGCAGTTTAGAATAATTTTAAATCGACACTGACACAGCTTTGTAAGTTCAACTCTATGCATAAACCGAAATTCAATGCAACAGCTTTCAATTAAATGAGACGAAATTATAGTAGTTTCAAACATAAAGTCCCTATTGATATATCGCAGAACTGAATACTCCTAATATCATTCAATTATTACAAAGAACAAACGACAATTGCATATCCCCGCGCAACACCAGGAAGCCCATTTCGAAACACCAAACTGCTACTTGATAGGCATCAAGATGACTTCGTTTCGTTTCGCAAAGTGTACAAATAAGACTTTTCCATATACAGCCAGTCGGAGGAGATTAATTTATACAATCTTTCGGAACGCCACGAGCCCAAATATGGACTCGGGATTCCGATTGCTACGGTGGCGTCGGCATCGGCAAATGATCGAAAGTGTGTACAATTTTCTAACAGGGCTGTCACTGCGCTGCATAGGTTGCGGAGATCTTGCCCAGTCTTGCTGGGTTACGCCATAGCGAGACAATCCGCCCGCGATGGTAGTGGTGACGGTGTTTCAGCTTGGGCCGATGGAAAAACAACAAGTTTCTTCCTACACGATAATTAACTGAGAAAATATCTCCTTTGTGTGCCCCATCATGGAACACGCACGGCCCGCGCACCCTTCAAGATCCGTCGCCGAAAGTGGCAAACAAGATGGACCAATTGGTCATTGACAGAGAGCTGAGATGATTCGACGAGCGATCTGTGGAGGTTGATACCAATTACAGTGGTCGCTGGAGCTATAAACTTCGATGATTTTTGGTCAAATTATACCACATCTGCAGCACTTCTGGCAGACCTCGTATTGTTCAAGCAGGGGGATTATAGACGCCGCGAGTATGAGACTTGAGGATCACTGATCTCAATATGCAAATTCTAGAAGGTGCAACTTTAGCTTTGATAGCGACAATTTATTTCTGACGGAATGGTTATGTCGATCATTTGCAGGAATGGAGTATGAAGCAGCTGGGGAAAAATATAAAATCAAAAAAGGAACACAGAGGTCGTGCAATTCCCTGGGAGGTTATCGGTGAGTAATAAGATGATGTTTATGTAGTTGATCGGGTCATAAGAAGAATCGTAATAAACCAATGACTTCATTTTAAAATTGTCTTATAAGGCTGCAAAGTCATAAACAGAGCTGGATTTGGGGAGATCTCGCAAAAAATATTCGCAGAATTTACACCATAATTGTTTTTATCAGCTTGATGCTTAAAGTTTGCAATTGATTTTATTTAAATACTAACAATAGGAATTTAGAAAATATGGAAAATATCAAATGCTTGTCTGTTTGTGACCGCATTACTCATGGCGGTCACCGCAGATTTGTATTTTTTTTTTCGTTTTCGGGATTCTATTAAAAAAAATGTTGCTATTGTAGGGATTTTAGGTTGAGTTGATATTATACACAACCGTAGATCGACGACGTTAAAGCACCATATGTTTTGTACGGAGCTTAACAAAAAAATTTGTTTTTTGAAGGTTTTCAATTCAATGCTCATACACATTACATGTGTAGCAACATTAACACATTTTAAGAAACAGTTATGTGTAAAACCTGCCTTTAGAACAACTACTCTGTTTACTCTTTAGGCTGTGTACCAATTTGCGAAATAATTTTAATTTTACAGAGTGACAGATTTTTTTTTAATCAGTTCGTTTATTTGTTAGGCCCAGGCGTGTGTAACACTTTGCGGAGCCGATATTAGATTGACAGATGGAAAATAATCGATTAATCGATTAAAATTCCTTTGCTATTGATCAACAAATTTTCGATATAATATCTCTCAAAATTGAGTTCCCGTCTGTCAGAACTAAGTCAGTTCGAGTAGCAGACTTCTAATATCGGCTTATTAATTAAAATTAATTCGCCACCTGGGACACAGCCTTAGTTTTGACGTATTCTGTGTCTTGAAATAGTTATTTTTGGTGTGTACGGATATTTTGTATGGTTTATTATCAAATATTTAATAATTGTCATTGGGCCCAAACAAACTACACTTTTAATTTTGTAATGTAATTGAAGTAGTATCTTCTTTGTGTCTTCTTCATCAATTTAATCCTCGCGCGCGTATACAGGCATAGTCTATCTATGTCTGACTGTTTTGTATTTTTTTTAACAAATTAAAAGCTTATACTGTTTGAGGGATTCTTTGCACGAGTATTGGTTGAATTTCAGATATGTCTTCGTAATGCGGTTGTAACCCGAAGTTTTTAAACTTCAATTGCGGGATTTGTATGATAAATATGATTTTTTTTTTCGGGACATAAACCTGGTCGCAGTAGTAATTTGATCTATTGTAGTATACCCCGTATCCTTTGTTTAGTGCATGTTGAGTTACTTCACCACTATTGAGAAATGATGAAATATTTGGTGTTGTTTACCGTGCTCATCACTTTCATCGCCAAGATTTTCCGGGAAAAATTCAAATGATAATGTAAGAAATGTATCTTCAAAGACACACCTGTGCTCCGTGGAATAAAACGAAAGGGTGAGTTATGTCAGTGACATAACTGCAAAGTTGACGTAGGACTGCTGGTTGATGTGAACAAATAGATGTCATCGAATTAACAAATTTCCACTATATTTTATTCCGTCTAAAGAACCACGAAACCTTATGCTATTAGTGTGAGGCTTTACAATTGGTTCTCCACGAAAATTTATAGAAACTGCAGTTCGGATCGAATTGACTGTTAATAATATTTTGTTGGTTGAACGTCCAACGTGCTTGTGAGTGTTTAATTGATCATGTGTTTAAATTTAAATTGAATATAGAGCGAATTACAACGATCAACCCCTACACAGTTAACTACACAGATAAAAAGAAACATTGAATTTTCTGCGTTACTAATGCAAGATTTGGCAGAACATAATGGGATATTTCGTGTAAATTTAAGCCAGATAACGCCTGAATCTAGCCTTTGTATGATAGATTGCAAACATTGTTGTATGGCGCATGAAACAATGCAAAGTTCCACTGGCTGGAGCGGGAATCGAACCCTCACTTCATTGAAATCGCTTCAACGACGGGTGACGCTGCCAACCACTTGACCACGAAGATGACGTGGTCGATTGATTTGGCCATTTTCTCCGGGACGCGGCTTTTTAAGCAACGCCATGTTGAATCGGTGCGTGGTAATGAAAATTTCGATGAGCTCAAGAGAAATTTCAATCAAACATACTCTTTATTCGGTAAATTGATTTGATCGTCCTGAAAAGGACGGATTTTAGTTGTTTACAGAGGGAACATGGTTCGCGATTGAAATTTTTTTCTCAGCCTTCTTGGGCTGCAGGACGTTTAGGGGGACACCACTCTGTGAAATGGTCACACCGGAGAAAAGTTTGTTCAGCCTCTCGTCGTTGCCGATGGCCAGCTGCAGGTGTCATGGGATGATTCTGGTCTTCTTTTTTTTCACGGGGTGCGTTTTCTACCAACAAGCTCGGCGGACACGTCTGCCGCATTCGGATGCACAGCGAGAACTGATGGTTGGTCGGTCGTTGCCACATGTTTGATATTCGCTGGCACGGGAACTGTGGCAGTATTAACCAATAAGAGCGTGGCACAAATATGATGTCATTTTCGACCAATAGCTTTGTGCATTTAGACATTTTTCTTCAAAGTACTTTTTAATTAGTTTGAACAAATGTAATGAATTAAGTAAGCAACAGGGATTCAGCTTTGGAGTTCTACCTTGCGAATGAAATACTTATCGTAAAATTTCTGTGGGTGAGAGAGGAGATATTATCGTTCAAAATCTCCAAACCTGCTTTCGATTTCAGAAATTGTAGGACGGCGCCCCTATACAGGAATAAAAAAGAGAGACGTAAGTCCTACGTCAAAAAAATTATGGAAAAAACCAAAACAAACAAATTATGTTTAATTTATATCTATTTTCTCGTAATTTTCCTTTCATCATCGACAGTTTCCTCGTTATTTGGATTTGTGAAATTTCCCAAAAAGTTTGTGACAACACGCTGGAACGATTTCCACGCTATTTCCTCATCTGGTGTCAAACCCAACAAACATCGGTGTTGAATTAGAGCTTGTTCAAACAAATTTGGAGAAGCTATTCAGCTATTCTAGAAGAAACAGCTGAATAGCTTCTTCAAATTTGCTTGAACAAGCTCTAATTCAACACCGATGTTTGTTGGGAAACTGTATTAAATGCGGAATCATTGAGCAGTTTATTGATTTGTGGACCAACAAATACGCGTCAAATAAATTTGGAAATACTGTTTTCAAGTACTGTAATGCTGGCCCTTCTTTTTGCAACGCTTTGACGAAATTTTTTAATAGCCCAAGCTTTATATGTAGTGGTGCAAGTATTATGCGTTCTATTTCCACGAGGGGATCATTTTTAACGTTTTCTTTACCAACTGTGAATCTTTTCGGACGCAGTGTTCCTTACGAGCTCGAATGTCCCATTTGTACACACACGCTAAGATGAGAATACCTAATGATCGTTAAAAAGTACCGATAATCGCTTAAAAGTGCACATACCTAAATTATGCGTAAGCATAGATTACCTTATATTGGGTAAAAGTATTGAAGGAAGATAAACGTTAAATATTACTGATTTTTTATCGTTACTTTTTTGAATATTGGGTATTTTTTTGTAGTTTTATTTTACGGAATGCTTCAAAAAAGACATGCTATTTAACAATTTATCCATTCGGATTATTATTCCAAATTCTGCACTTAATATGAAACAAATGTTCAAGTGTATTGCAAAAATATATTTTTTGCATTAAATTTTTTTTATTGATATGGAGGAATCCAAGTAAAGCTGAAGTGAGATTAAAAATCGTAGTATCTTAAACTGAAATTGGTAATAACTGTCTGGCTATTTTTCAAACTGTATGGAATTGGCCAATATCGACGATTTTCTGCTCTCTTTCATTTAATTTTCTTAAACAGCTCGAAAAATCATTTTTCAAGAGCACCATCTACGACGTTTAACCTCACTTTTGCATTAACTAGATTCCTCCACCAAAGAAATATTTTTTCTGCATCGACCCACATTATGACACGTTCATTATTTCGCTCCGGACTGATGCCGTTAGAATTGATGAGCTAGAATAAAAAAAGCAAACGTTATTGCTTCGAATATTGGGACAATGAACTATTTATTGAAAGATGAATGAGAAACATAATAACATTTTCACTAAGAAAAATATGGCGACCGCGTTGCTGCAGTGACAAAACATTTATTCAATTTTGGGTAAATAATAACGTCCAATATTGAAAAATTAACCTTATCCAATTGTCAGTAAAAATTACTATTTTTTTAATAAATCATTTATTTGTACAGGATCAATCGAATCAACTTTACAGAGCCAAGTTTACATTTTTTTTTACATAATTTATCTTAAAACTAAAGTTAGGGGGATAGAACCGATTACTCGCGGCCGTCTCGAGGTTAATAGGAATTACAAATTACGGATGGGAAGATGGGTGGGAATTTAAAGTATGGTTTACATAACACATTAATTTTAAATTCTAAATTATCTTAACACTTATAACTATACAATGTATGGATTTCTTTTAACTTGAACTTATTTTGAAAAAGAAAAAAAAACACACTCAAAAAAAACACAGGTTAAACTAACTACAATCTAAGGCTAATGTTAGTCAAAAACACATAAATTAATTTCATGTACTCCAAATCACGCAAAGCCAAAATATCTCGAATTGGCACATTGGGTTGTCTACCTCGAGCCCGAAGGGAATCATAAAGCTCTGATCTGACTCCACAATGCTCAACACAAGACCAAATAACGTGATCTGCGTCCTGATAGCCTTGTCCACACTCACAGAGATTGCTGTCGCTCATCCCAACCCGGAATAAACGAGCGTTGTCATTGTTTGTTTTGTTGGCAATGAATCGAGTTTTATTGAAACCTTCCGCTATTTAAACCCTTTGAGGAGTGAGAGCACTCTTCAAAGGCACGCCCCTTTATCAGTCAAAACCGGATTCATTGCAAAGCAAACAAACAATGACTCCGATACTGACCATGCATCAAAACCCTAGTCATATCCAATTCAAACTATAGAACATAACCAATTCAAAATAGAAAATGAAAATTCACATAAATGAAGACTAACCATGTTTTCCATATTCCAAGCTCATCCTCGGTTGTTCAATCCGAGCCGAGTATTGTCACTTTTCACAAGACATAAAATGTAATAAGGACTATTATATGTTCCTTTGACTACAAAAACAAATATGTTCCCTATTTTGAATTGATTTAGACTAGGATTTGGTGGTAGATCTTATACCCCGTAACGCACTACGAAAAGGTGATCGACCAGCGTTACGGGTCAAAATATGATGTTGAGTTCAACGCCAGTTTTATTTTTATTACGATTGTTATTTCCTTTATAGTAATGGAAGGTGATCGAGGTGTTTATATTTGTAAATGTTTTCAGATCGTTTTTCTTTTCTAATCCTATTAAATTGTTGTTCAAAATTAATTTCTTTCAAAGATTAATCATCCAGCTCTAACCTTTGTCATCACACAACACCACCGTAACAATAGTAAAATTAAGTACATGGAAATCTAAGTTAAGCACAATTTGAAATCAAACGAGAGCAGTTAAAACACTATCTTTGCTATTGTTCAAAATCAACATGTGCATTAAAAAAGATTGACTAATATTAGCGATTTTTCATGCAATTACCCTGCCTGGTGGTGGTGAATCGTAGCAACCCTCTTGAGTACAGAAAAAAATTGACAGCGTTATCAGTTGATTTTAAGCAGCCATGGTGAATACAATCAATAAACCATGCTCGATTGTTTATTCGTACTCCCAGCTCCACCCCGGAGCGAAGAAATTTCACATCGTGCGGCATTTCGTATCCGCCGGAGATAGCCGATCGGGTATTTACAACATCCTCTTTCTGATGGAGAAAGGCGAGAGCGTCGTACGGAAGCCTGGTTCCGGCCGCCCGACAGTGTTGCACGACCATAAAGTGCAGCAAAAGCTGAAGAGGACGATCGAAGGCAAGGTGGCGTCATCATTCCGCGCATTGGGCTGAGAGGCCAATGGATCCGGCCAAACGGTGAAGAAGTACCTGAGCAAGATGGACAGTCAGGGCCGGCCGTGCCTGAGAAGCAAGCAATCACCCAGATGTAGCGACTGAAGGTGCTGGTGAAAAGTCGTGCAAAGTCGTGGTCACAATTGATTGAAGCTGAACGGTAACTCCTGGCAGGGGACCGGGTGCTTTACGTCCCCCACCAAGGAGGTAAACGTTGACGTCAAACATATCGAACAAGATAGAAGGACGTAGCTAACGATCAACGAGAAGAGAATGTGGTAAACGAAGATATACAGTACGAAGTGCTTACAACTATAAGCTGAAATGTTGCAATCATTTCTTGAATAAGACGCCTGATTCGGAAAAGGCAATTTTATCCTTCTGTGTTGTGGGGGAATGTAAACTACCGCTTCCATTGATTAGAACTCTTGTAGTAATTTTGACCAACAAAGTGTTTCATGAAGTAAACGAAGCAAGGCAACTGTTTGCGAGCAACTGGTTGAACACAGATTAATCAAAAACAAATTCATTTGCCTTCATCGCTGTGCCGCATAGTGCGATGACAGTCGTAGGCACAGCAACCGTACTCTGAAAAAAAATCTATCGCTATACCGACAATTAAATCATGGTCAGGATGACTATCGCAATGGTTACAATAACCATGAAAATGGTCGAATTCACGACGTTCATGGCATTCTTGATTATGCTCATGGTAACAAGGACTATTCCGACATTATGGCAACTGTTGGATCAACTATTTTTAATGGCCGTTTTGACCACGATTCAAAATCACTATACTGCAATAGTCATTCTAAGCCCCAATAATGGTAAAATTGACTATCAAATTTGTCTCTGTGTAGGGTCATTATCGTTGTACCATTGCAGCATTTCCTTGCTGTTACTAGATCTGCCCAAAACGTATCTGGACCATCGTGGGACTTAACGAAGGGTAAAATCCGTTTTTGAGACACTCCCTTTTGTAGACTTCTGAGTTCATAGTTTTATCCGTTACAAAAACTCTGGTTTCGTTGCCACAAAAACCTGACCAAGTCATGGTTTTTTTTCGCGAAAATAAACTTGAATCTACAAGGAGTCGTGCCGCGAGCAGGAGCCTTGTAGAACTTGAGCCCGGGATTCATTTAAAGTCTGCTTTAGAATATGTGTCATCATCGATCAAAAGAGGTTCCATCGAGGTTCGTCAGAACTTGGTCATACAACTTATAGGCCCGAGTTCTCACCACTATTAATTGCTTGAGGCTTCGGTTGGGTTGTTTACTTGTTCGGTAATATTTATAACGGATTCGCCGCACAGTACAACGGTCGGCATTCAGTTTTTTCGCCAAATCATAGTCCGAGATGTTGGAGGGCTGCAAAATGGTGAGTCGACAACTGTGATGGAGCGTGCGTCCCCACAACACAGCTCTGGTCCTCACAAGTTCCTACCTCGTGCTTCCACGGGTCAAGAGATGATAAGTTGTCCTTCTGACTTCAGCTAGATTGAGGAGGTGCGTGCCGAGTGTCTGTTCACCAAGGAAGTGCGGCTTAATCAGCGTCTGTCCTGGCATCCAGCGATTGAGTAAGAAACGCTGTATCGCGTCAGCCATGCCTAAGGTGGCAGCCCCACCAACGCGATGTAGGCAGCGTGACCCAAGTAAGGTAGTATGCTGAAATCTTACCCTACAACAAAAAATGGAAGTTATCTACGGTATATAATTTCAGATCATCCATGGAATTTCCAAGTATTGTATAGTAATTTTAAATTATATTTTCCCTCGTGGCTATGCTAATGCAAGTCCATCTTCAATGTCAGCAGGACCATGCAGACATTATAAATATAATTGTACTAACATTTCATATTACAACATCCCTTCACAATATTTTTATGCTATTTTCAGCTTCGCATTTATGCATCATACATTATACATAATACAGACGATCGTGTGCCTGGAGGTCACATTGAGAATTTTGTTATTCACATTAGGTTCGTAGTTGCAGCGCGCTTTGAGATCATCCTTGCCTTAGATCCATCTTAATAACATGGATGGACGTTACGGGAAATAGAGGCAAAATACATTTTTTATCGTTTTTTGTTGTTATGATATGATAGTATATTATTGCATATAAATTGGTTTCAAATTTGAGACTAACTTATACAAACTTTTAATTATTATGTCTTATATGTCCAATTATCATTTTCATCCTTTCTTCTTCTCTTATGATTTAGAAATATTTAGTGCCTTGAATACCAGAAGCTGCAACGGAATCTGTGGTAGGATTTTGCACTTATTACTCAATGTATTTTTCATTTCCGGTTTGCAAATATACATTTTACTAGATCTGAGCTGATCAGATTGATGCAGCGCTGTGTGCCATTTTACTACTGCTAATTTTACAGTTCAATCTTTGTCATTACTTTACCATAACTCACAAAATAATTATATTTGGTAATATTGTTTTATTGATCTTAACATGATGGTGAAGATTTAAACATTACTTATTGTTTTTTTTATGTTCATTTGTCTATAACTTCCTTCCAATTAAATCTTCCCTGTTTTCCTAACTCAGGAGCAATATATATACGGCCAGGAAAAATAAACGCGGATTGCTGTTATAAAATCAGCATCAAGCAGCAAATAGTGACCATGGCAACAGTAAATTAAAATGTATAAATGTTAGTTTTGTAAAATTTCAATAGATTTAACATAATTTTTCAGGATACTTCAAATCAAGATCTTGGTGAATTGCTGCTATTGCTGGAAAACGAACAAAAACGGGCTTAAGCGCGGAACCACAGCACTCTACTCTTTGACATTTTACAACATTTCTTGCATTTAAGGATCAACCGAATGAAAATCATAAATAATAGATACGAATGCTTGAAGTATTTTTCATTTACATAAATATATACACTATTATACAAATATTTCATGGTAATGGGAGGGACCATCAGGGCACCCGATTGAAACACTCTGGATGGGGAGAGTGAGAATACCAACTCCCCATTGCCAAGAGTTTGTGAATAGAGGGCGAGCTTTTCTCCCCGCCCATTGGGACATCCTCATGTAAGATAGCTCGCTCTTATGACCAATTGTTCAATCTTGTTGTTGGAAGGAGATTCTTTATATCCCTGTGGAAACGTATAAATGATGTTGCCTATCGATCCACGCAACCCGTTTTGGCCCTTCATACAATGGCATGATTAGGATAGTGCCAGATAGATCAGTGGTTATTAATGCTTGATCAAGTCTAACAGAGAGGAGAGCCCATTGCTGTCGGACTTAGTTTTCGTGCTACAATGGGTCCCCCCCCCCCCCCCACCATTTTTTACTGAAATTTCATCTTTGATTTTTGGAATGATCTATACTGTTTCAGCTTTTCCAGGACTGGAGGATATTAATAAATACTAATCTATATTTATTTTTTCAGTAACAATCCATTGATGTCAGAGTCGGCAACGGAGTCGGTAATAGGCTTTTGCAATTATTATTGAAGTATTTTTCATTACCGTTTTGCAAATGAACATTAGACCAAATTCGAGCGGATATGATTCATACAGCGCCTTATTCATTTAGCTTGTATCTGATGTTAGAGTTCAATCCTTGTCATTACTCTATCATTACTCACAATATTATTATAATTGATAATTGTGGTTTTATTGATTTTATTTCATAGATGAGGTTATAAAATCAGCATCAAGCAGGAAATAGTGACCAGTAAATAAGAGTAAAATAAAATGATTAAATTTCAATAGGTATTACAAACTTTTTCAGGATACCTCAAACCGAGATTTTAGTGAATTGCTGCTATCGCTGAAAACGAACGAAAACGTGCTTAAGTGCGAACCACAGAATTCTACACTTTAACACTATACAACATTTCTTGCATTTCAGGATCAACCGAACGAAGATCATATATAATTGATACGAATGCTTGTAGTATTTTTCATTTACATACATATATTTGTACACTATTATATAAATATTTCATGGGAATGGGAGGGACCATCAGGGCACCCGATTGAAGCAATCTGGATGGGGAGAGTGGGAATGCCAACTCTCCATTGCTAACAGTTTGTGAATAGAGGGCGGGCTCTTCTCCCCGCCCATTGGGGCATCCTCCTGTTAAATAGCTTGCTCTTTTGACCAATTGTTCAATCTTGTTATTGGAAGGAGATTCTTTATATCCCTGTGGATACGTATAAGTGATGTTGCATATCGATCCACCAACCCCTTTTTGGCCCTTCATACAGTGGCATGATTAGGATAATCAGTGGTTATTAAAGCTTGATCAAGTCTAACAGAGAGGAGAGCCCATTGCTGTCGGACTTAGTTTCCGTGCTACAATGGGTGGTAGTACATATCATACATCATACATACAATGGGTGGTAGTACATATCATACATCATCAAATCAGAGTCCGAGATGTTGGGATCAGCCTTGATTTTCCGAATGGCCTTCGCCAGCAGTTGATGATCAAAGGTCACTCCGACGTTTGAGTTTACACATTGCGAGCAGTTGTTAAAGTTTTCTTGTACTTTTTAATCAGTCGCGCCACAGTACTTTTAGGATAATCCAGCAGTTTTTTCAGCTCCCGCGTTGATGCAGATGGATTTTGCCGGTAACTGTGCATAGTTATTTTTCATTTCGTCTCTCATTCTGCATGATTCATTCATTCATTATATTAACATCTCTTTAAACTGTACGTCTGCTGTAGACGTTTTAGTTCATTCGACACGGCACCTTTTTCTGCATGATGAATATCTTGGAACAACGTTAATTTTAGACTGTGGAAAAATAGACCGAGCTGAACTGTTTACGAACAACAAAACGCTGTGAAAAACTTGCATATCAGACGACTTGGAGCGCTGCTATCTCTAAAATGAAGTGCCTAATTTCTAAATGATCTAGCGTTTATAGAACCTTCCAGAAAGAAAAGGACAGACCTTCAGCTCATTAAAAAACATGTGTATTTTTATTTGTGTCAACTTTTAATCTTACATTTGTTTTCCCAACATTGTTGATCAACAGTTCATGATAGATTTTTGATGACTTTTTCATTTGATTGGTTCGCTTTTTTTCTACTTCATAGGTTTCACAGATTGATTAGCAACGAATTTCGAGGTCTTGTTCAATTTTGAACTTTTCCACTGGGGATTCCTCTTGACCAGAGCCTAAAATCGTTCGATGGGACGAATTTGAGGGCAATTTGGGGGGTTTCATGTGCTTGGGTACAATTATCACGTTTTTCGACTTGTACCAGTACATGACACGTAGCATAAGGACACGAGCAGCAGAATATTACAGAATTGTCATGTTGACGAATCAGTGGTATTCACAGGTAAAACAGGTATTTTTTCAAGCATTGATTGACGTAAATATGTGCATTCATTGCTCCATTTACGATGTACGGTCCCGTAAATTTACCCCGAGAGCAAACTGCATATAAGACCATCGCCTTTTTGCCAAATTTTTCAGTGAAAACTGAGGTGTCCGCCTTGTCAACATCATCATCTTCACGAATCGTGTAATATTGCGATCCCGGCAATGCTTTATAGTCCAACTTCGAATACGTTTCGTCGTCCGTCATGATGCAGTACTTATTCTTGGCGAAAACTGTGTCATACAGTAACCGCGCCCGTGGCTTCACGCTGGCTGCTTGTGTAGGACTTCTTTTTGGTTGCTTCTGGTTCTTGTACGTCTTTAGCTTCAATCTCTCTTTGGCTCGTTTAACGTTGGACTTTGAGGTTGCCATTTTTTGGCCAAATCGCGAACCAAGGCCCCATTTGCCATAGAATAAGCTCGTCCGATTTGGTTGTCCAATTTGGGGTTCGACGCTGCTAGGGAATACTCCTCTCCGAACCTCCGGATCACAATACGCACCGCTTTCAACGTTTCATAGTGATAATCCTAGAACAGTGCTCCACTTGTTCACGATGGCACGACGTTTTTCAACGGAAATCCAAGTTTGATGTTTGGTTGTGAGATATCCGAATAAACATGTATGTTCAAAAGACAGCGTTAGAAAAGTATGCCCTTATTTTTAGGAACAGTCTTTAGTATAAAATAAACTAGTGTGCAGAGTGTCTACTAATCGATCGAAACAATTATATTTGTTTCTTCGAACGCTTGATAGCTCCTGAAGGTGAACATCGAAAGAGAAATCGTCGGATCGTAAAAACATCGTAGCATCGAATGCGCACAGAATCATACACATCACAAGCTTGCACGGGAAGAAAGAGTCTAAATTGTTTGAAACAACCAAAAATTATGGTTGAAATTCAAACTCTGGTTCTGCTTGAAATAAAGTTGATATTTGTTCGCAGCAAACTCGCGATTTTAGTTGAAGCCAACCTCTTTTTCAAGTGATTTCTAGTCAATAACATTGTTTTAAATTCAATATTAGTTTATTAAAATTACAAGTCTAGTTATTTTCAACACGTTTTCATTTTAAGCCGAAATTAAAATGCTAGACACAGTTTGCCTTAACTGATTCAAATGATGATCTCAAGTTGAAATAAACTTAATGTTAACGACCGTAATATGTGGTTGGGTAGAAAGCAAGCTTAAACATATTTGAAAACAAACTACATGGTTAGTTTGACTTATCTTATGTAAGTAACATTCACTCATTTGCTTTGTTGTGCTCGCCGCGCTGAATTTGATGTCTATTGGCTATTCGTGCGCGGAAATTTCGAGAGCCTGTTGTGAAATTTGTGATCATTGCTTTGGTCTGGAAATAGTTGATAATTGTAATTTTTGTTAGCATTTGTCATACTTGATACAAGAGAGGTTCAATATAAATTTCAATTTCAAAGGGATTAGTTAAAATTTTAAGAATAAAGGAAATTTTTCTAAACAATGATAATAAATTGTTAGTCCTATGTGAGAAGTACCACACTGTGAAGATCTACAAACACTTTCAGTCTTACGAATTAAATACAAAAACTACTTTTGTATTGGTAGACAACATTCAATCCTGTGATTCAGAGCTTATTAATTTATATAATGTAAATGACACTAAATATGTACGTTACATAGGCGTAAACATAAATTTGTTATCATAACTCGTGATTGTACTATACGTAATTTTTTTAAAATAGAAATAAAACACCAAATAACCGGGAGGGCATAAAGTTATTTTTTGTCTGCTATGAGACGTTAACTGTAAACTGTCAGAGCTGTCCATGCCCTAAGGTATTTGCTATACATAGTACAGTTTTGCGTTTACCGTTAGTCCAGCTACACGCTAAGACTCAATTACCCATAAAAAAAGGTAATTGTTTCACCCATATATGGGTAACTGATGCTATACACTTAGTATGGGTAAATTGTACTCACAAAAGTCGGTAAATTTCACTTACAATATGAGTAAAGTGATTTTAACTAAATATAAGTAAATGCACTTTGCCCATGTTTGGAAGAATAAATAATCATTGCCAGCTCGTATATTTCATTGGATTTAATAGGTTGGTTATCAGTTCATCTCGCGTATAATTCTATTTTTATTTATGTCTTGAATTTGGGTTTTGTTGTGATTATAAATAAGTTGTACACTAATTGGTAAATGAAGAAAGTTGTTTTTGTAGCTTTATTACTCTGATTCTGTTTTTCCAGTCGTTTTCGATGATTATCCGAACCAGCAAGCAAATTTCGGCACAACATCCCCACGAAAAGTAAAATATTTTGTTGGAATTTACCTGTATTTAATGTTCTATTTAACAGATTGAGGTCCATCACGGAAGTTGAAATTTTTTTTTTAAATTTTCCTAAATATGCGAGAAATTTACTTTAAATTGCTAACTTTTTGGTTAAATAATGGGTTAACTTTACCTATATTGTATAAAAATACGGGATGGTTGATAAAAAAAAATGGATGATTGGTTATTTCACACAATATCGTTGCTTTCAATTCCTTAAATTTTGGTTGGAACAAGCTTTGAGCTTTGTTTGAATTTACCTAAGATTTAAGAAAATTGAGCAACCAATATTTTGATTATTTTAAACAAATGATGGTTAATTTATTTATTTATTTATTTATCACAATAGTTCTACTGACAACAAATGTCTAAATGAATAAACAAAAAACTTAAACTACTTGGTAACGGCCAGCGTTACGGAAAGAGTCAAGTAGCCGATGACGAAACACGTCAGCAGATAAGTTGAAGTCGAACATTTTGAAGAGCTCGTTGAAACGCTGGCTGATCGCTCGAATTGGTTCGTGGAGTGCAAAAAAAAAATAAAATTTTTCAATATATTTATTCCATACTCTACACATAGTTGTTGTTCTGTGATTCAAGATGCAGAAATACACGTTGACGAAGAGGTCTCTCGGTAGCGTACAAATTTTACTGTGACAGCAGTGCCGGACAATCAATTTCACCCTTGAGCAACTTCCCAGCAAACAAAGCCTGAGCGGCCTTTCGTCTCACCTCAAGTGGTTCAATATTAAGCAGACGGCAACGCTCTTCGTACGGGGAGGTAGGTTCGTAGAATCAAGCCATCCGAGAAAGCGAAGAGCGTATCTTACGAACTTTCGTTGAAGTGCTTCGATTCTGGCGATCCATATGGCCTGGAAATGGTACCATACAATAGTACATGATTCTAGTGTGAACAATAAAGTGACCTGAAGCAAAGCGGATCGCGAAACTCATCAGCAATTTTAAAAATAAAGCCCAACTGACGATTAGCTCTGGACCGAAATCGGAATGTCACTCCATTATCCAGAATAACCTCGAGATCATTGATGTGTTGAACGGACATAGTCGAAGATGATTGATGCGTTTTGCCGGTGATACGATATTATGTTCCGTTTATCGATGTTTAGGCCCATCAGATTCCTTGAGCAACAATCGACGAAAATACGCAACATAAGGTCTGTATCCAAATTAATCCGGACACCTTCAAAGCATTGTAACTTTTGAAATATTGCACGTAGGAATGAAAAATGTCACTGTGGTATAGCTGAAAGTCTATGATGAAAAAGACTATGAATGATGTTTACATTTCATGTTTAGTTTAGCATGTTAAATCCTGACTTGTCAATACAGGACCTTGCAAAAACATTGGATTTGCCTAAATCCACTGTTCACGATGTGCTCAAATCATTTTCGGAACGTTTGACGGTGGAGAGGAAACCGAGAAGTGACAAAAACATTGGACGCGCTGATCCTGTCATGGACCGAAAGGTGAAAAGGATATTAACGAAAAACCCAAATCTCTCCATTCGAACGGTGGCTCGTAAAATAGGGATGTCGCCTGGTTTTGTCCAAAAATCAAAACAACGTTTGGGACTAAACTCGTATAAAGTAAAAACAGTTCCAAATCGCAACGACAAACAGAACTTGGCAGCAAAATCACGGGCTCGACGTTTGTACTGCAAATTTCTGACGAAGTTTTCATGCGTTGTTATGGACGATGAAACTTATGTCCTGGAGGATTTCAATCAGCTTCCAGGGCTGGCTTTTTATTCTGCTATGGCCAGAAATGCTACAGCTGAGCATTTCAGAACGAAGAAGGCATCGAAATTTCCCAAAAAATACCTTGTGTGGCAAGCAATTTGCACGTGTGGCAAAAAGAGTAAATCTTTCGTCACTAAAGGCACAATCAACAAAGAGATCTATCAGAAAGAGTGTCTGCAGAAGCGATTGCTACCCTTCATCAAAAGTCACAAAAAAAACCTTTGTTTTGGCCCGATTTGGCATCATGCCACTATGCTAAAACTGTGATGGAGTGGTACCAAGCAAATCAAGTGAACATTGTACCAAAAACCTCAAACCCACCAAATTGCCCAGAGCTACGACCAATCGAGAGATATTGGGCTCTGATGAAGCGGAAGCTTTCTGGAAAGAAGTAAGGAATCAAAGACATCAAACACTTCCAGCAAATTTGGACAAAGACGGCTTCTACGATTTCTGAAGAGTCTGTACAAACCCTAATGGACGGAGTTAAGCGCAAAGTTCGAAAATGTTATGCAAATACCGAATAACTATGTTTTGTCTTCACGAATTGTTAAAACACATCCCATGAATCTGAAATAAACAACTATGACGGAAATATAATGCGAAATTTATGTTTTATTCATGTTTTGAGGTGTCCGGATTATTGCGGATACAGACCTTATACTGCAGGACAGCAAAAGACTTTTAATATTTTTATTTTTTTAAAATTTGCGTCGGAGAAGGGGGGGGGGGCGGGGGTGGTAGGAAAAAGACAACATTTATTATAACCGACGAAAGAGGAAGCCCCCGGGCGCGGCCCTCCGGGGCCCCCCAAATATTTTTGAAAACTTCCCACCCCCCCGTGCCCATCTTAACCCCCACTAAGCGATTCACCAAAAAAAAACAAAACCAATCCCCCCTGGCAGATGATATGCCAAGTATGTTCAGCTTAGCAAGCAGAATTTCATAATCCACCGTATCAAACGCAGCCTTCATATCCAATTACGCAGCATCAACCTGCGTGATAACTTAACGTGATGGAATTGAGTAAACGAGTGGAAACTCATCGGGATTGATCTCTCATATGCATCCGTCAAACCATTCTGAACGGCCGTTGTGAGAATACCTCTCCTTTCTCCTGTTCTCTTCCCTATTCAATGAGTGCGAGCAATACCATATGACATCGTGCATAGTTATAGGCCAGCATAGGCCTTCGCCTAAAGTCAGCTCTTCAAAACTAGAAATACCGAGACGACACCGAGCAATAAGTAAAAAAACGGTATATAACCCTAACCAATTTTACTTTCAGCCAAATTGTCTAACACAAGGTAAGCAATCAAATGACCACAACAAAATATAGTAAATATTCATGACATAACATATAACGGGGAAAGGAAGGGACTATCAGGGCACCCAAGTGAAACGATTTGGATCGGGAGCATGGGACTGCCTCATTTGGCGGAACGAGGGTGGGCTCTTCGACCCCATCTATTGCGTTTATTCTGTCAATCGAGGGCTCGATTCTAGTGCTGTCTGTGTGAACTTGCTTTTAGAAGGAGATTTTCTTCCCTATATTTGCGGGTTTCGCGTAAGTGTCTCTGCTTACGGGCTCGCCCAAACGTTTTTGGCCCTTCATACAGGAGCTCGATGATCACAAGCAACAATAGAATCCTAATCAAATCGTTTTTCAGATTATTCCACAATAGATGGTAGTATTACATCATCATCAATTTTTAGTTCAGTCCAAGCATGCTGGTTAGTCAAATTAAACCAATAATGTGTTTATGCATTTTTTTAATATTGAAATTTAGTTGATGCAACTTAAAATATGGTTGTTTTTACCATATTTTAAGTTGCATAAATAAAATTTCAATATAGGGTAACGGGATGAAATGTTAGCCTAGCTTCTTCATTCGGCCTATGTACAAAACATGTCATTAATTCGGCAAAAATCAACCATCAACCAAGCAACAAATCATGTTGCTAGCAGGATGACCGATTTATTTGGAAGCAATTTAGACATTGCTAATCAATGTATAGTTGTTCCCTTCCACGTAATTTTCGATGTCCTCAACTTTTTAGACACCATGGTTTCACTAGTTAAACTGAACATATAATTTAAACGATCTTCGAATGATCTAAATTTGGCTAAATTGAACCTCTAAACCTAGTAATGCAGCCAAGATGTACAGAAAATTGTCACACGTTATAAGCTTATTGCTTACATAGCTAAAATAACAATGATTTAACAAGATAACTGCAAGCCCAATTTCGGGGACATATTTTTTCTATGTTCCCAACTATGGCCTGGTGTTTGAAAAGCGTATTAAAAATGTTGTTATTGGTAAAATTTTCAAAAAAAAAAATCTAATGTTTCGATTGTATGTTTTTCAAATGACGCATCTAAACACAAATCAAAGGAACAAAATCAGTGTAGATCGAATTATAATGTGTTCATTGCAGTTTTATTATTGTTGATTTTGGGAAATTTTCTGTTAGGTAGAGCAAATATACCGGACAACGCCTCAAATCAGAAAATCCGAAAAAAAATCCGTACTAAGACTACATTTAATAACAAATCTATGGAATGGGACGAAGTTGCATCCACGAATAGACCCAATTTGGTGCTTATAGACCGACATTACATCCATATCCCTCGAAATATTTTGAATTTATAAAATGAGTTGTGTAACTTTTCGTGATACATACTACCAAATGGCTTATTAAACTTATCTAAGCAAGCATATTACTAGTTAAATATCGCTTCCAGCTCAAATACTTTATGAGTTATAATCGTAATCGATCGTTGCACATTAGGCTGAGTCAAGGGGCACATACCCTAATATACTTCATCGAATCGATGTTGTCGATTTACCTGATATTGTGACGTGCTGAGTGTGGAATGGACTATGTGCGTCACTGTGATCTAGACTGTAGAATTGGAAAGCGCTGGTTGTAAGTGATGAATATACAAACCTACACAGTCAATATTTGTTCTGTATGACGTATTATGTCATTAAAACAATCTATAAGTGATCCTACCACCACAATCGAAAATCAAGTTGTTCAAAAGAAACCCCGTAAGCAGAACATCGATCCAAGGCGCAATAAACACTTTCATAAAGAAAATAAAACTCTTCCAACAAATATACCGGCGACCATTGCCAATCCTGAAGCATGGTTCGTGTGGTAAACAAACACTAGAAAACGTTCAAAATTCAAACCAACAACAAGGTAAAGGTACATATTCAAACTTTAGCAATCTTCATTACGAATGCAAACCATGTCATCGACAGCTCTTTGTGGTCTTCCTACTGTAGGGGGGGTACTTCGATGGAACCTATAATCTCTTCCTTCGCGTAATGGCTCATGTTACCTCCTTTCCTATCCTTACCTACCTCCTTCTCGTTATATCCAGCCCGGGCAAGATAATACCTGACGATCGGTTTCCAACGTGTCACACATTAACGCCGTGTCTAATGACCACGCAGATGGTTAACTGTCCCCACTGTTGAGTTTTTTTTTTTCATTGGTTTTTGTGTTGAACCTTCAATGGTCTGTGGCAGAGACGTAGAGACGTTTCACTTTGGGTCTACTCCGTCGATGAGCACTGGAGTGAAGAAATTCGCGTGACAAACACCATTTTTGGATTGACATCCAAATTTGGAACTAACATGACTAGCTCAAGAGTCGATGTCTGGCTTATGAGTCACGACCAAGTCCATCTACTGTTATTTCAACATGTGATGAATCTTTATGAAGTGGAATGACTTGAAGATGACATTATCTACTCAATCAAAGAACAACATCTGAAGATTATGCAACGGTTTGAAAATATAGTAGGAAAATTCCATGTCCCGTCATGACGACGGAAAAAGCCGATTTCCCTTCTGAAACTAGTCGTTTCCTTCAATGACCTATTTTCGACTGACAACGAATCGTGAGTAAATATACACCCTCGAATGGCACGTCGAGAACATGTGTGTATACCTCTATACTCTATCAGCTTATTTACCATGAGCCAGACACGAGGCATAGGTCGACCAATAAATCCCATCTGAAATAGCATACCAAAACACACGCGGTAGACAAGTTTGACGGATACATTTTGTCTGTTTGGCTGCTGTTTGTTGCTTTCTGCATGCCGGCCGCGACGCGACTACCGATGTGGTAATTTACTTTACACACCGTAAACCCAAATCGTGCTGCTCACTCCCGGTGCACCCGGCCGGTAGCCCCAAGCAGAGCGGGCGTGTCTGTTTCTGGATTGGTACGCGGACTTCCGCTCATTACCCGTCAGTGCGCTGAACAGAGACACGCCACTCGGCTAGCAATAGAAACTGATGTCATGGTACGATCATTAGTCGGAGGAAAATAGATGAAGCAAAAACAAATGCTGATGAGGCTGTCGCACCAAAAGAACCCAACTGCTCATCATGATGCGGTTGTGGTTTTCCATCTGTTTTTATTCTATGCAACGAGGAAGGTAGATTAGATTTAAAGAAAGATGCTTTGACTTTTCTTTCAAAGACATTCAACATGAGATTTGACATTGCAAAGCCTTAAGTTTCGTTTAATTTTACTAACGGATGGTTCCTTACATAGAGGCACGAAAAATAAATGCGTTACCAAATTCGTCAACCACTGGTCACGAATCAATTTAAGGAACAAGTAAATGTTTCGTTTACGAATACACGTATTAAAAGTGTGGGAAAATGGCCGTTGTTCAGCACAATAATTGAGAGTCATTATGTAGTTCAAGATTCATTATTCCGCAGAATCTGATGCATCACAATTGTCCGAAAGTGGCCTTTTTCGGTTTACAAGCGCTGGCAAAAATAGGCATCGACATGATGAAAACAGGCACCAGCCTTTGCCAACATGTCGACTTCAGAAGCAACTGGAACTCATGGCTGCTGATTGCAAGCAGCTGGCTTGCTAGTGCTAGGAGGCAGCATCAACTTTTTAACCACAATTTGGTGTGTGTTGAAGTCAAATAAAAATATTCCTGTGTGTCTCCATAAACATGGATTTTAGTGCTGTTTAACTTACACTGTTCTTGAAAACAATTTATTTTCGGACATGTGAGCCATTTGAGGCTTTTGGAGAGTAGGCTGTGCCGTTCAACATGTTTGACGTGTTTATTTCTTGCGGTGATTTCCAGATCAAAAATAACTAAAGTTTTAGAAAGAATAACAATGATTAGTCCTTTAGAATTCAGTGAAATATGTGCATCTGCTTAAACAAGAAGTTGGACATGGCAACGGAATTGGGAAAATTACTCTTGCTTCGCGTGGTGCAACGATTCGCAGCATGTCGCAAAGGCAAAGGAATGCACCCTGACCATCTCGAATTTGGTCATCGGCGCAGATGGTCAGAATTCTGCTGAATCAGAATACTATCTAGATACCGTTATTACCTCATCCAACGGAGCGTCTGCGTCCATGCAGCGTTCCATCAGATCCAGATTTTCAATTTGTTCCGGAAGCTTATCCAGAAGCTCAACTTAACTCGTTCGAAAGCACATCGAAAATACCTTTGGCGAGTGCATCCATTATGTGCAGTCATCGTCAACAAGTACCCAGGAGCGCGTACTGGTCACGGGTGTCAACCAGGATCTATTGGTTTACAAGTGCAGCTGCTGGGCGACATGGTGAGCGTGTTCGGTCAGCAAAAGGCAACCAATGGCTCCCAGCAGAGTCTGTTCAAGTTGATCGGACTGACGGCCCAGGAATTCTCGGAATGCGTGAGCGATGCGTACCGATACCGGGTTCTGGACACCGTGATGAGTGTTGCCGAGGATTTACTGCTGAATGAAAGCTAACCATCGTTGATCTCGCTGGCGGGTGCCGTGCAGGGATTGAGCTACTTCGCGTCAACTTCGCAGGCTGTATTTTTTTTAGATGGGATGGAAAATCTGCAACCAGACTCCTGAAGAACTGAGGGTGCAAACTCCTCGACCCACTAAAAACCCACCTGTGCCTTAAGTCCTGGAGCCTCCCCGGAACCAACTTTCGGTATTACTTCGGGGAGGGGGCTACTGTGCTTAATGAGCGCCCACTATGTCTAACTGCTTAGGGCTTCAGTAGTTAGGTGGTCCCTGCGACCCTGCCTTCGGTCGTTTCGCCATTTTTTGTTTTTTGCTATGCATACCGCGTCCCAGATGTCCCGGTATTGGCACATCCTCTGGACCAGGTTAACCGGAGTGGTGTCGTGACCGCTTACGGCTATCATGCCGGATCTTGCGCCTTCAAAGTGAGGACATGCGAAGAACACATCCCAACAAACATCGGTGTCGAATAACCGCTTGTTCAAACAAATTTGGAGAAGTTGTTCAGCTTTTCCTTCTAGAAAGCTGAATAACTTCTCCAAATTTGTTTGAACAAGCGATTATTCGACACCGATGTTTGTTGGGATGTTCCGCGGTTTCCTCAACTCCCGCGAACTCGGTGCATGTGGAGGACTGTGCATACCCGTATTTATGCAGATATTGTCTAAAGCAGCCATGGCCTGACGGGATCTGCGTTAAGTGTAAGTTCACTTCACCGTGTTGCCTGTGGTGTTGCCTACCGACCCACCCGGATAGTTCCGGTATTAGTCATTCCACCGACCTTTGGTAGAATTGTTCCATTCCCTTTGCCACTTAACCATAGATGCTTCTCAAGTGGTCTTTCGAATTCCTCTTGTTCCACGTTGTTCGAAGGTTGTATGTATAAATGCATTGAGATCTTTTCAGCCTTACAAAGCTGCAGGACCGGACGGAATATGTCCAGCTTTGCTTCAAAATGGCGAAGCAGTGTTGATTTCGTCATTAATTGAGATTTCTTTAAGGAAGACAACTTTGCTATACAATTTTAAGCGTAGGCAGTAAACTTATCTTTCCGTCTACATTCACATTCTGGACCACTGTGAACTAGGCTATTGGAGGATTGGTGGCAGTAGGGTTCGTTTCAGTAAACGATACACTGAATTCACGTGACGTCTAGTAATTTTTTTTAATATTAGTACCAACTTTTTTCTCTATTTTCTTGCAAACTAATTTTGTCTTCTGTGCCAAAGCTTGACTCAGGCAACCATGTTCTTTTCTAGGCCGCTGTAAGGATTCTCTTTTATAGCCTCAATGGACTCGAATCATTTTCTCCGAAGTAGCATTTGGAGTTTGTAGAAAAGGCAAAAGGTGGACCATATCTGGTGAGTAAAGGGCGAAATCATGCTGTGTTTGTTCTAATAATCCATTAAAAGTCTTTAAATATCTCAGCATTGCTCTCCAGACATTCTGAAATGGGTCGGTTGATCTGCAATAGAGCTATTGCCTTCTTACTCCTCAATGAAAAAAAAAAGCAACAGACAAACATTATTACCAAAAATATAACTTGAGTCGAATATTTTTTTAAATCTCACGGAAATAAATAAACACACACTAGCTATGTTTTTGAACAATTGGTTTATTCATCCTCCTCGCTACCCATCAAATCCTGTGCAACTCTTGCACCATCTTTTTTTACACACTTACATCCACGCTTCCTTCAAATTCTTGTCGTTTTTGTAGACCTCCCCTGTTTTCCGGAGCTTGCCCTTCATAATGGCTCAGAATTTTTCTACTGGGCGAAGTTCTGGCGAGTTAGGCGGATTTGCTTCCTTCGGCAGAAAAGCAACATCGTTGGCTTCGTAACACTCCATCACCGGTTTTACGTAATGTCACGATGCCAGATCCGTCCAAACAGAGTGTCACCTTCGTGGGACCGCTGGAGCTGGCGCTTCTGGACGCATTCTTCTTTATATATTTGAACGTTGATGGAGCCGGTCGTTACGTACGGCTTGCTTAATTTTCCACACCCATAGATCGCCTGGCACACCAAGTACTTCTTGGCAAATTTGTCGACTTTCTTCTTTCGGAACTTCTCGGGAACATCAAGGCGGGACTTGCTGACGAATAACTCCAGGCTGAGGATCTGCTTGGTGTCCGCTTTAATGTACGTCTCGTCGTCCATTTCGATGCATTTCGGCTGCACCAACCACTAGCGGTATAGCTGCTTGGCATGGAATTTGGCATCCGTATTCTGTTTATCGGTTTGGTTAGGTGCCTTTCTTACCTTGAAGGCCCGCTTCATTGTCTGCTGAACGAACCAGATGGGAGAATTGACCTTCTAGGCCACGTCCCGAATCGAATGGTTCAGATTGCGCTTGAAGTTAGCCCTCACCTTCCTTGCGTCCCATTGCGTCCCCTTGCGACCGTCTTCGCTTTTCTTACGCTTACGCACTTTCTACACAATAGAAAGTGTTGCACTTTTTACGAGTACAATCTTTAATAAATGTTGAATATAAGGTAACTCTCCCAGATCACGATTGAGCTGTGGCTAAACGTCATAGGCTGATCCCATCTGCCACACCTGGTATCGAGGTTAAATTTAATGGATTGGGTCAACTTGAAGCAGCGGGTACTGTCTGTACCCACTTATAAAGCCCGATTCAAAGTAAATTTGGACGCATTCAAATGATCATAACTCACGAATTAAACGACATACACGGTTGGTCAAAACGTCAGATTTCAAACGATATATAACAAGTTATTACATTTCACCGTCTCCAACGAACTGTCACTCTTTACTTGTGATCGATGCCATCATGATCTGCACAGTCGCTGGTGACACTGTACCGGCGAACTTATTCCACTTTAAACGCATTTGTTGTGCATTCGTCACTTCTTTACCGCATCCTCAAAGTTTTCTTTTGACAATTGCCCAATATTTTTCGATTGGTCTGAACTCAGGGCAATTCGGAGGATTAATCTCTTTGGTGACGATATTAACATTGTTTGCAGCATACTATTCTAGTACCTCCTTAGAGTAGTGGCAGCTGGCTAGATCCAGCCAAAACATAACGTTGGTCTTTTATTGCTAAACGAAGGGTTAAAAACGCTTTTACACAGACACTCTTTAATGTAAACCTTCGACGTTATTGTGTAAGGTGTGATGAAAACCTTGGTTTGAGGCCACAACTGCAGACTCCTTGCTAAATCATTAGTTTCCGAGCAAACTTATTAGCAAAAACAAATTTATAACTGGAAGGGACATCCCCACGATCCCCCCTTTTGACATATGTTTCGTCATCCATTAAAATACAGCCATCAAATTTCGTCAAAATAGTAATCGTTCAACTAGTAATCGTCGTTTGTATAGTAATCGTGCTAGCTTTTTGGCCACTAAATTTTGTTTCAGGGAGCGATTCGGATGTTTACTGGCACAAAAATACTTTTATCTTTCTCTTGAAAGGATGTTACGCACGTTGGAAAAGTTGGAATCGTATTTCTTTGCCAAATCACGTATGGAGACACTTGAGTTGCCTTTCACGTAAATACCTCAACGCCTTTCTCCTCAGCTCTTTGTTCCTAGTGCCACTTTTATGATAGATGCGCTGTGCTCTATCCACACTCAGAGTATCCTTGTAACGTTTGATTACAAGACACACCGTTGACTTTGGAAATTTTAATACTTTTGCTATTTTTGAGGCAGACCACGAAGGATTCTCAAAATGTTTGTGCACAATTAATTTTCTTTTCTCAAGTTCCATGATCCGTAATTTCGAGATGCGTCAATCAATCGAAAAAAAAATTCTTCGTCAATGAAACATCAACAAATGCCTGCCAAGCGTTTTTTGTTCCAATCACCAGGGACGCGGTGGTGTATTAAACCGTGCGTCCAGATTTACTTTGAATCGAGCTTTATTGCCTTCCGATCGGGGAAGCACGCATCTTCTTCTGCCTACTCCGATGCTATTGGCTTCAAGCGGCTGCTAGAAATTGAAGAGTTCGGTTCTATCATCAAAATGGATGGTCTCGCCAAGCCTATAGTTATTATTACAGTCGATGGTGGTCCGGACGAAAATCAACGATATTGGAAAGATATTCAAGTAGCTGTTCATCATTTATTGGAAAATAACCTGGACGCCTTTTTTGTCGCTACGAATGCTCCTGCCAGAAGTGCTTTCAATCGCCTGGAAAGGAGAACGGCTCTGAGTAAGGAGCTTGCTGGCATGATCATCCTTTACGATCATTTTGGATCGCACTTGGATTCACAACTACGCACTACAGACGAGGAGCTGGAAAAGCAGAATTTTAAGTTTGCTGAAGAAACATTGGCCGGGAGTATGGGGTGATGTATCCATTGATAGTTTTCCTACGGTAGCTGAGTACGTTGCCCGGATACTTAAGAAGTCGAACAAAGTTGAATCGACATCGACGTCAAAACCACCCAGAATTGTCTCCAAATTGTGAAATGTGATGACAGGTATCAACTCATAATTGATTACAAGATAACAAGTTACTTACCCAAAATATTGTTGCATTATTTCTAAAACCTGCTGTACACCAATGAGAAGCACTTTGGCCACGGTACTTTCGAGATGATTTTTGCCACCGTCAATTCCGTTGGTACAATCATCTGAAGGACTAAGACGTGCTACCAGAGACCAAGTACAATGCTTCTCCTCAGTATTTGTCCTAAATTCAACCGACGCGCATAATTTTATTTTTGAAATCATTGGCTGGTTTCCAGATTCTCCCACGATGTACCATATGTGGATTTTACTTCGCATCCCAGGTGATGTTGGAAGAACACAAGGAAGTACACAAAATGATCCAAACTGTAAGAAGAATTCTTCCAAAACAGATTGCTCCAAAACGTCAGCAGGAAATTCTGGAAAAGGAGAAGAAAGATTAGTAATTTTCATTAAATTCCAACCTTCCAACTACCTTTATTGCTTATCTTGACTGATACGCGTATTTCGTCTACAATGTGCAGGCTTCTTCAGGGTCGTATTTTAATACTCGATTTTTTTAAATTTATCACTCGACACTGAAGAAGTCTGCTCATTCTAGATGAAATACGCGTATCTGTCAAGATAAGCAACAAAGTTATTTGGAAGTAAATGGAAATAACTAATCTTTCTTCTTATTTTCTAGTTACAGTTATTCCACTAAAGCTCGCACTCACCAGAACTCAGGAAATTCTGTTTTTATTTTTAAAGGAGTCGACGAGTTCGAGTGGATGGATGAAAAAGAAGTTGATATAAAAGTAGCTTCAATTGGCGCACCGGAAGGTGCAGAAACGTATCCGATCGTAGAGGATTGATCAGATTGATAAATTAAAAAGTTGTTTTTATTTCTTGAAAGTTGTTTTTTATTAATTAATATTGATAAGTTCGAAAAAAATTAAATAAAATTATAACTGTCCGTATAATTGTCTCATTAAAGTAAAAGATTGCAAAAATATAGGAATATTCCTAAAATATAATTTAATGAAAGCACTGCATTTTTTACTCATTATCTCATTGTGTTTCAAATGTTAGAAAAGATCCTTACGTGCGAATATTTGAAAAATTATACCTGATCTAATTCTGACTATTGCGCTGCATGTTTTGAGCTTGCGTACCCAAACTCCATCCGAAGCTACTGATCTCCTGAATTTCAAACCTTTTTTTAATAGACGCGCCAATCAACTTTGTTTATCATAGATAATGTTAATGCAGACATTTTTATCCCACGAAGCCATGTATGCATTTGTGTAGGCCCTCAGAAGAATGCATAATTTAAACATTGCAAGTTACGAAACTGGAATAAACCGCGCTGCACCTTTTCAAGCCACCATCGTTGGTAGTGGGCATAACGAAAAAAAAATTCTTACCTTGCGAGGCAAGGTGACACTTTTGCCGCTCTCGATCGCTCTCCACCGAACGGACGACAACGGGAAGATGTGGGCAGTGCACAAGGCAACTCGCCATTTGCCATATTCATGAATGGAGCCACAGTCAACATTTGCTGTGTTTCTCAACAAGTTTCACCTTAATAATGTTATGATCTCAGCCTATGGATTTCACCGGCGACGATTTGGTGTGACGAACGAATCCTAACGAGAAAAAAAAATCTGTTGTGAATGAATGAGATCAGGCGTCGAAACAAGTTCCTCCACGCGTTAGCGCTCAGGTTTGGAGCCCGCTCGAGTCAACGAGGTGTAGGGAGCGAGTGGGTGGAATTGGTTGCCACGTTTGGCGAGAGTGAAAAGATTTGTTTTCCAATAAAATGGAAGTAGTTCATTCGAGGAAAAAAGACAAGCTACCACCATGACATTGACAGACTCGCGCACGAGAATGGACATTACCATCAACAGCACTACAGTGCCTCCTGCTCACTAGTGAGAAATTAATCACACTCCGACGCTGCAAAGAATGAATCTGCCCACATTAGATCAATTTAATCCTACGAGCACCAAATGGTTTTTTGTTGCTAATATTGAGTGGATGATTAATAGATGGCTGTAAGATAGCCAGACAATTTATCTTAATTGCAAGCTACGCTAACTAATACCTATGCCTTTGAGTCGCCACATGAGCTTAAATCCACACCCGGAATAATGGGAAAGTTGATTAAATTCATCAAATTAGCAAACGAGAAGCCAAGGTCAATGGAATCTTAAACGGCGACTAATGGAGGGAACCGCCCAAAAATTTTATTACCATCATCAACACATTCATTTTCTGTTCACGAATCACTGACTGAGCTGGTTTTATGGGCATTGTTGGTTCGATATATGTGTATATTTTTTTGGTTATTATGTTTTCACTTGTTATATGGTACAAAACTGAGCTTTTGCTATCAAACGATATTTAAATATCATTCGATATTAACAAATAACAGTTCTCGGTAACCCTTTTTTTTTAGTTCCTTGATTATCGAGATTTTCAGTTCATCTCCCGTCGTAGCCACTCAAATACCATTTGAGTATTTTCGTAGCTTGTCCGTAAATAAATAAAAAATTAATTCATAATTTATAAGTGTGTACGGTGAACAAAGCTGAATGCGTTTTCAAGAAAATAATTCAAGGAATCCAGAAACAAAAATAATGGACGGCAGTGTTATGGCATATCCGCAATAGAAAAGTGCATGTTTTATCAAAAGAGTATAGTTTGATTTGGAAAACTCTATTACCATCTTCTTCGTTAGACTGTTTTCCGTAGAAAATACTCGAAATGTCTAGGTTTTCTGATCTGTTCCCTACCTTGAACATTTTGGAGTAAATGAAAGCGTATTTTTCATATTTTGTTTGAAGTTCGAAATGTTTTAATTCTATGGAAAAAAAACATGTGTGGAGAACGTGATTTGGACTTTTGCAAATCAAATAATATGCATTCAACCAAAAACAGAATATTACTTTCAAATGAAAAATAGTATATTTGGTAACATTTTCGCCCAATAAGATATGTCCATGAATAACCCTACAACATTGTAATGTTTCCTGGGATTTTAAATTAATTCGGTTCATGGCAAGTATCTTTGTAAAAGGCATAAACTTTGTATGGAAAATGATTATCAATTATATGGAGAAGATTGCCAAATTCACATTTTGGCTACAGAATGCGCTGTAACCGGTGCATTTGTTTTGTGATGCGTCTCGTGAAGATTGGAAGTAATTCCGTTGATAAAACGCAAAGTTGTTAGCGCTCGAAGTTAAGAGTGTCTTATCCTGTCGCTAGATCTTCTCAAGTTGAAAATATATGCAGCGAGCGTCAGGCGTAAGCTTTCAGGCGCACGTGTCATATATATGACATGATGCCAATATTTGCTACATCCAATAACCCAAAATGGTTGTTGGCGTGGTTGCTTATCATCCCTATTGGGTATCAATTCTACTCGGCGCTGCGCCGTTGGGATTTTCTGTAACGAAAAATCTCTGATCACATTGGTCCCGGTCCATGTGTTGATGGGTTCGATATGAAGGGTCCACCGCGTCTATTTGGCGTGATTAAGAGGCTGCAAGTCACATTTATACAGCATGAAGAAGAAGAAAAATAACCTTAAAGAAGGAGAGACAGCCTTCATTACTTGAAATATATTTAATTGGATATTATTGGATTTAACTCGCTTGGTACTGCCAACATAAAAACCATAAACAAACAAATAGATTTTATTATAGCGCTCCTAGTTGTTTGGTTTGTCTAAAATATGACACGATTTGTTTACAATAGGACAATCTTTCTTCAGCCAAGCAATAACCGTAACAAATACAGTGCGAAATGAAGTTAGACAACTGATATTGCATACTCACTAGATAAATACGACGGGGTCTGGTGCAGAAATCCATATTGAAACGATTCCGGAGACAGGGAAAGGTTTACATAGCAGAAAAAAACCACCCACAGTATCAGTATTATTTCGGAATTACCCAGAACTATTACATGAAACTGTGGCCAAGTAATATGGCTTCGAATATGAAAGTTTTTTTTAAACTGTTCGTCTGCTATAGACAATTTTGAGATAGCCTGAAAGATCGAACCCCTTAAACGAAAGATACATAGCTTCTCAGTGGCTAAACCACAATCTATGACTACGATAGGTAGTCATTTTCTTTCCAATTTCGTTCCAATTCACTTTGATTTTTGTGCAGACTTGTTGTGCGTTTTAGTAATGTTTATATAGGTTTCAATTACGAGAAATAGTAGTCAGATAAAATAAATCAAACAGGATTAAAATATGAAAAAAATCGCATAAAACAGGAATTACAAAAACAAAATAGTAAAGACGAGCCCATCCTACTGAATTATTTTAATTAACGTACGCCAAAACAATGACCAAATGGACACCATAGCCCAGGAAGTTCTGTGTGTTTAATTGAAAAAGAAGCTCATAGAAGCACATATTAAAAAATAAATGGATCCAGTGCAGATTAAAAGTATGATCCTGCTGTCACTGTGACTACTACTAACATTTTCATTTTTGACTGAATCGATACACTTCATCGACTTTTTTTTAAGGATTATGGTCACTCAAACAGACTCCGTGCTGTTCGATTAATTTCACACTCAACTGAGCTCTTTCTATAACGATTTCTCGTAAATGGCTAATCAATTTAACAATATTTATTATCAATATGTAGAGTAAAGTCTGTCCAATCTGATACTGTTGTTGATCGCGATAATTGTTTGGATATTAGAACGAAAAATTAGTATGGGAATAGCTTGGTAGAGGTTTAATAGAGGTATACCTGTAGTCACAGTGACATAAATGAAGTCCCAATCTAACACATTGAAGATGAGTCATTAAAGAATGAGAAAATAAATAAAGAAAATCTATCAAAAAGGAAATCTTTCGAATGTTTACATTGAAATGTTTAAATCGCTTTGTTGAACGTCGAAGAGCCACTTGTGCGTTATTGAAGTCTCAACATGCTGGATATGTTTAACGAGCGATTCTCCTGATTTGCCAACCAGCTTGACCGGAACAAACCATGTCGCATAACTCACACCTGCCGAGGTAAAGTACATCAAGCTGGAAGTGCGAAGGGAGCTGTGGAGAGACGGGAATGGATCAAACTATAAGTCGAGAACGAATTCTGTTGGGCTGGATGCATCACTTGCGAGTGAGAGGCGTGAGTCGATTGTACCGGTAAGCGTGTCAACGGATGAGCAGCCGGTCCAGGACCAACAGTGGACTAACAACGACAGCAACTATTGGGCGACCTAGCTTTCAACATGAGAGCAGCAGCAACACAATTTCAATGGACAAACCCAATGTCCCGACACAGTATACCAAACAACTACAGTATTCCTACCGGTTAACAAGTGCAGTAAGCATTCTCAACGAGGATATCCTGCCACAGTACTTGGAAGCCGTTGAAAACTTTGAGGACCTGCAATTCGTAGTGTACTCTGCAACTGTGGCTGTTATAAGAACGCTGGGATTACGAACGTACCCACAAGGAAACGACGTAGGGCGCGTACGCCCCAACCATACTGCGGACTAAAGTTGGTCGGTTAACGCAGTACAAGAAGGAAAACCGATCAGCGAGGCTAGTTCGTCATGTTGCTGAAATTGTCAAGCCCGCAGAGCTCCGTGACCTCACTGAAGCTGATATTACTGAGGTGCTCGACACCCATGTGCAGCGATTGAGTGTTTTTGCAAAACGGATGCGTCGGTATGGAAAAAGTTAGAGGCGGAAGAAGGAAGACCGGATTTTTCAACACTAACAAAATGGAGTCTTACATCCGCATCCGAAACAACAAAATAGACTACAACGAAAGACTTCCGGAGATTGGCGTAGTAACACAGTGTTGGGCTAATCTATGGGAGAATCCCGTTCAACGTACCAGTGATGGGATGATGTTGCAAGAGGAAGAGGATAGGAGTAATGGAACTGGAAGCCACCAATACGATGCCACCCAAGATATTCGCGAGGCTACTCGGCACACCAAGAACTGGGCTGCACCAGGACCGGATTGTGTGCACAACTACTGGTATAAGAAGTTCTCCTCAATCCATGGACGAATGGCGGAGTGCTTCAATTTGGTACTAGAGGACCCTCAGCGGCTATCAAAATTCATTACTAGAAGGGTAACCTATCTTCTTTCCAAGGACAAAACACGGCTAATCCAGCCAAGTACAGGCAAATAACCTACCTTTCAAGCCAGTACAAAGTACTCACGTCAGTAATCAACTGTAAAGTACAAAGCCATTGCGATGCGAACAATGTCATGACCGAAGAGCAGAAAAACTACCGGATAAATACGCGAGGCTAAAAGGTCAGGTTATCATCGATGCAGTTATTGTAGGCCAGAAAAAGAGAAACCTGAGCATGGCATACATCGACTACAGGAACGCGTACAACGCGGTACCTCACTCGTACCTTATCAAGGTACTGCAGTTGTTTAAGGTAGATGGTGGAGTCATCAGGCCATTACAGCATGCAATCGACATGTGGAGTACACGTCTGTCGTACATTACTGACGGATCCCGAACTCTCAGCATAAGAAGGGAAATTTTCCAAGGTGATACTTTTAGCCCACTCTGGATTTGCCTTGCGATTAATCCCTTCAGCAGAGCACTCAATCAATGCAACTATGTCTACCAGTTGAAAAATGGAGGAAGAGCTACCAATGTTACCCACCGCTTCTACGTGGACGACTTAAAGCTGTTTGCGGAAACGGTTGGAAGCTGCACCGACTCTTGCAGCTTGTAACGGTGCTCAGTAACGATATCCGGATGGAGTTTTGAATCGATAAGTGTCGAACAGTTTCTTCGGGGTAAATTGTCAGATACCGGAAGTTTCCGCATCAATGAACAATACGAGATTCGGAATATGGTTGAAGGCGAGATTTACGAGTACCTTGGATGCTTCCATTTTTCCCAACAGGAAGTGATGACAGCTCTCCGCAACCTAGATGGCTCGAAAGGAGCCGGTGCTGATGGCCTTACGCCTTTTCTTCTGAAGAACTGTGCTAGGTCTGTAGTCGGACCACTGACCCTCGGTCGCTAAGTGAAAAAACGTTTCCTGGATTTTGGAAAACCACCAAAATGATTCCAATCCACAAATCTGGGAGTTCACGAAGCGTTGACAATTATCGTGGAATCTCGATTCTTTGCTGCTTGGGTAAACTCCTTGAGTACATGGTGCACAAAGTCATACTGTCTGCTTCAAAACCAATTATTTCGGAATATCAGCATGGATTTATTCCACATCCCTCTGCAACGTCCAATTTGTTATGTTATTCCAATGTGCTGTTTCGGGAGATCGAGCAGCGGAATTAGGTGGACTCTATATACTTCGATTTTTTTAAAGTGTTCGACACCGTACACCGACAGCTCTGATTTCCATCCCAGTACACAGGACAAGTTATGGGTACAATAACCCACTCAGTTCCTTTATTAGAAATTTGTTTAGTGTATGTGATTAATTTGATTTTAATCCGTCTAACAATTGTTTTAAAACTAGAATTAAGAATGTAGGTTAAAATTAAGTCTGTACGATAGAATCGACGACGAATATACAAATATACAAATACAGGGTGCGGCAGAAAATAATGCGAAAATTTGTTCTATTTCTTTCAAATCCCATTTTCAACTAATTCAAGCAATAATATCAACATTTTCGAGTGCAGTTATCTTTATAAAGTCCTTTTAAACAAATTTATTCAATGTGTCCTCCATTTTTATTAATAACATCCTCGAGCCGACGCCGGAAGCCAGAGCATGCCTTTCGGACGTAGTCCTCCGACATTGACTGCCATGTGCGTGTTATGGTTGACTTCAGGGTTTTCACACTAGGGTGTGATGTTTTGCAGGCTCGTGCTTCAACATATGCCCAAATCGAATGATCCAACGGATTAAGATCTGGACTGCTAGGGGGCCACCAATCCTTCGGCGAAAAATTCATGTTATCGTTCAAACATTGTTGGGTTCGATTGGACGTGTGACACGGCGCTCCATCCTGCTGTAGGACGACGTTTTGGTCCTCGGAGAAGTTGGCCTTCACCCAGGGAAGCACTTGGTCCTTTAAAATACCGATATACACTTCGGTATTGATTTTAACTCCAGCATCAATGAAAACAGGCGGCATTTTCAAACCGTTGGACGCCACCAAGCCAAACATCATGACACCAGCCGGATGTTTGGTTTGAAATTTGAATTTCACTTTTTTTCCGGAACGTTCTCCATTTTCTGCGGCGAAATGAACCTGTCCGTGCGGCTGTTGGCCACAGCATCGATGCTGAAAAGCTTTTCATCGGAAAACAGGATAATCACTTTTTCCTTCTTCAACAAGGAAAGCAATCTCTTGGAACGAGTCACTCGTAGTTCCTTGACTCGGTCCGTAATCAAGTGGCGTTTCACTCTGGCTCTGGAAGATGCATGCAGGTCTTCTTTGATGATTCTCGGCATGGATTTCTCCGAAATATTGGCTTCTTTTGCAAGTTTTCTTATGGAACGCACCGGGTTGCGAGCAATTTTTGCACGGACCGATTTGATCACGATTTTTATGCGGTAAACTGTTGACAAATGGCTCCCTACCACCTTGGCAATCTCTTCCGGCTTCTTCTGGGCGAGCAACAAACTGGTGATCACTTCTTTCGCGAACATTTTGACGAATTTGCAATAAAACAAATAGAATGTTTGGATGCAGCAATTTAAAGTAAACATAAACAAATACACTTTCGACAGAAATTAGTCACTAGCTACACGAATTAACCCAATACTCAAGTTTGAACATTTTCGCATTATTTTCTGCTGCACCCTGTACAGCAGTTGTGGATGTACTTCGTAGAATGCCAGAACCGTCACGAAGTCTACTGTGCTGTTTGTGTAGCAGACCATGGGTTCAGCGCCCTCCATCTGGCGCAGAAGGAATTTCAACTGGGTTGCGAACTGAAAACGCATCGCCATCAGTTGGAACAAGCGCTTGTCGACAGAGTAGCGTCGAATGCGTGGCTGGTGAGAGGTGATCTCTTCAACGAAAATGAAGGCTTCATGGTAGCCATCCAATACTGGGTCATTGCGACGAAGAACAATCGTAGGTACGTAGGCATGAAAAACTAGAGAGTGCAACGCAGTAGGAGAGACCATGGAATATGTTGTTACTGGCTGCCAAGCATTGCCAATAGTAGCACATCTCGGTCGTCACAGCGATGTCGCCAAGATTGTACGTGCCAAGTACGTGCTCTCCTATAAGTACCTGTTAGGTGCTAGGTCCACAAAACTGACTAATGTATCCACCAAGCCTAACTCCCTTTGGGCCCACACCCGAGGATAGGTTAAAGTCATGCTGAGAAGTGAAGGAAAATCAGATAATTAGAGTCCCTATAAAGAGTCACGCAAAGAGGAACATGCAACACTTATTTCTATTAGTTCTCATTTTGCGTGCCTGTATGATTCAGATGGGCTGTTCGATAGGTAGCCCCGAGAGGTAGATTTGGCTTCACTCTTAGCGTGACTCTTTATTGGGACTCTACAGATAATAATAATAAAAGGTGTTTCGATCAATATTTGGGCGACTTAAACATGACGCATTTCCTTTCATCGTGCATTAAAAAAATTTGCATACCCCTCATTTTGAAGATGTGTGCGTGTAGCATCATGCCTCTATTTTGATTTTGAGATTAGCACTTCAGTTATCAAAATGTCGTCGAAGGAAGAGAAGCAACGCATCAAAGCAACGCATTGTGCATGTGCATGGCCAAAATCCAAACTACTCTCACGCCAAGTTGGCGAAATTGTTGAATGTGGCTAAATCAACTGTTACCAACGTATTAAAAGTGTTCGGTGAACGTTTGTCGACAGCCAGGAAAGCTGGATCGGGGGAAATCGAAATCCGGAGGCCACAGCGACGACAAAAAGAGTTGCCCGCTGTTTCGAGCGGAACCCCAACCTCTCCGTCCGAGATGTCGCAAAGAAGCTGGGAGTGGCGCCTTCAACCGTAGATAGAGCTAAAAAACGAGCTGGACTGTCGACTTACAAGAAAGTGGTGACTCCAAATCGCGACGATAAAAAAACAACGGCGGCCAAAGCACGATCGCGAAAGTTGTACACGACGATGCTGACGAAGTTTGATTGCGTGGTACAGGACGATGAAACTTACGTCAAGGCAGACTTTAAACAGCTTCCTGGACAGGAATTTACCACGGCAACCGGACGGGGAAAGGTGGCAGATATTTTCAAGCACATCAAACTGTCAAAGTTCGCGAAGAAATATCTGGTGTGGCAGGCCATCTGTACCTGTGGCTTGAAGAGCAACGTTTACATTGCGACCGGAACCGTCAACCAGGAAATTTATCTGAGCGAGTGCCTACAAAAACGCCTACTGCCTTTGCTGAAGCGACACAATTGTTCCGTTCTATTTTGGCCGGATTTGGCATCTTGCCATTACGGAAAAAGGCCATAAAGTGGTATGCTGCCAACAACGTTCAAGTGGTGCCCAAGGGCAAGAACCCTCCCAACATGCCAGAGCCCCGCTCAATCGAACAATATTTGGGCCATCGTCAAGCGGAACTTTAAGAAGACTCAAAAAGCTGTTGTGGGCGAGAAACAGTTCAAGGCAAACTGGCGTTCTGCGGCGAATAAAGTGGACAAGAAGACTGTACAAAATCTTATGGCAGGTGTTAAACGAAAGACCCGGCAATTCGCGTTCGATGAAAAAGAAGCTTAGCTGAATATTTCTCCTGTATTCTGTATTAACTGAACTTGAAAAATAAAAAGAATTTGACTTATTAATACAAACTTTGATCGACTCAAACACATTATTGTTTGACCAAATTTTGATCGGAACACCCTTTAATAATAAACACGTTTTGAACTAAGCAAACATACTTTAAAATAATTGCATTGCAAGCTTACCTGCATTTGGTCAAAATGTACCGATTTGCTATAACATCAAATGATCAACCGTATGCTTATGGTAACAAGTAACAAGACAAGTTTCGAGACATTAATTCAAATATGCACCCATTCAATTATTAGCATTAACCTAAAAGAGAAGTAAACATTGATTTGAAAATGTATGCATATTTCATGTCTGTTTAAAATGCGCTTTACTCGGTGCCTTTGGAAATGCAACAGTAAAGATAAACAGACATTTATATCGAACCGCCGTCATGAGCACGAGACTGTCTCCATATGTAGTATGTTGTCACAAGCCCACAAAGGCCGCTTTCCATAGTTCATAGGTTTAATAAATTTTTAATTGAATGCAAATTGACCCACAATTTGTTTCTCAAACATGAGGTGCCCCAAACGGGCTTGTAGGACAGGCGCGGGCGGTGCATCATAAATCTATTTCGAATCGATTCGATTCGTTCTCATCGTCACCAGCGATCGGTAGGCAGATAGACGTGCTTAATGACAAAATGAGCCCACACTGTTCACTGGGCGCTCACTTACTCAAACCCCTTATTTAGCCGCAATTGGAAGACAAATTTTCAATAACTCCGTTGCATTGGTTCGTGCCTATGGGTCGGCATCGTTTCAGAATGCGGAGAGACGCGCTCTTTAAAGTCCTTGAGTGTGTAACCTATTTCCAATTGTGGACCCCCACTCACGGACGTCGATACACGCATTAGCGGTAATTGAATGTGAATTAACACGAGATAGTTTTCATTGATGAGAGTTCCTAAATGACAACCTCCACTCATTTCTAACGAGCGGCGCTACAGACTGGCACGATGAGACGACAGTGCTTAGCTCGGCTTTACGATGCGGTCGGAACGAATCCGTCGCTGACTCGATGTGTGAATAGTTCTGAGACCTTCGTGACCCGTCACGATCCATTGATGCTCGGCGCCGAAAAGAAGCAAGTCAGCTAATGTAATTATTTTGGCATTTGTACTTGGGTTTGTTATGAAACGGGTGAAATGATGGATGTAAACGTTGCAATTGATACGTGATATTGGGTAGATGATGGACATACTCATAGAGAATATCTCATCGGTTCAAGAGATGACGCAGCGCATTATGCTTTGGCTGGCTTCAGATTGCATTTTAGAGTTCATGTCAGAGTTAAGCCTATAGAATAATGCGATTGGATTTCTGAGGGAAATGGTTCATCATGCTAGAAGTGGGAGACCACATGCTATGCATCAATTGGAGTACTAGATTACTTCATTGACGCAAATCTTGAAATCCGGAGTTGTTAATAGGATATACTATGTCTAACAATGGGTGCTAAAAAATAGAAAATAGCAGTTTCTGCAATAAGTTGATCAGTTGCGGATTTTATTTTCAACTTCTTCGTATGTGTTTTCACCTTATGGGGACAATTATAGCAACTCGACTCGAAACTTGCCACTGTCGAGTCGAGCAAAATTGCACATTACACTGAATCTGATCGACTCGGCAACCGAACTCGAGTGTCAACTGTAATGTTGAAAGATTTCAAAATGTCATTGAAATATTACACCATGCAATAATTCAGGACTTCCATCACCTTAGTTGTCATTTTTTAAATTCGAAGGATAAGTGTTTACAATGTTCACGCAGGTTTTGTTAATTACATTAATGCTTTTGTTTTTCTAAAGACCTCATTGGAAATCTGTTTCAAAATTGCGAGTTGAAAATCTTTCGGAGAAAGTTATTTATCAAAATGTGGATGGTAATCGATTTCTTTTCATTGATTTTATCTCGAAGTTTTCTGACCTTCTGGTAAAATCTGTGATCTTTTTCCTGAGCTTCTGGTACTCTAAGTGGGATTTTTTTTTTTAATTGAGGATTATTGTTTTGAATTTTAGGAGGGTTTTCTGATCTTTGGAAGAATTCTCGAAAACTTCTTCGATATTTGTCCGAATTTATAAAAACTTCTTTCCTCCACTTCTCTGAACTTCTGTATTTTTTTTAACTTCTACGCTAAACTACAGGAAATTTTTCATACCGTCGAACCAACATGCCACAGAAGGTCATTGAATCGATCAATTCGATGAGCAATCAAATGTGTCTTACGGGGTGAGATAGAAACCGACGAATTGTAATTCTTATATGAGTTTGTGTCTTAGTTCATAGTCCGATGCTAACAGTTGAGGAGATGGTGGAGGTGTTTACTATATTTTAATATGGCGTCGTGAGACATGAATTTAATAACGGTCATATGAATGAAGTTTGTATTGTCTGCTTCTTCAGTTCTTCAATGATTATCTCTTGAATTTCAGGGAAGTTTTCTCCTGATCTGCTGCGAAATTCCTAGATGAACTTCTGAAAAGTTTCCTTCTGAATTTTTGGCAAGTTTCGTAATAAACTTCTGAGCAGTCGCTCCTGAATTTCTTGGAACTCCAATCGTAAAGTTCGGAATAGTTTTTTTCAGACTTTCTAAGAAGTCTGAGAGGATAACTTTCTTTCTGAACTTCTTAGAAGTCCTATCCTGTACATCAAGGAAGTGTTTTCAAAACTTCAGGGAGTTCTCTTCTGAACTAAATTAACTAGGTTAGTTTCATCCTAAACTTCGAGGAAGTTTATTCTTGAACTTCTGGGAAGTATGACATTGAACTTCGCGGATGTTTGTTCTTGAATTTCTGAGATATTTTTGCTTGAAACACTAAGAAGTGCCCTTTTCACTTAAGAGAAGTCCCTTCCTGACGTTTGGAGAAGTTTTTTTAAGTATTATTTTTCTGATCTTCTGAAAAGTCTCCTTCAGTATTTTGAAGAACCCTTCTTGAATATTCTTTTCTGAATCTCTAGGGAATTCTCTTAATTTTCTAGGGAGCTCCTATTATTGTCAACAAGCTTCTTGGTAGCTATATCATTATACTAAAATTTTATAGAAAATTTGACATTCTAACAAAATGTATGAAAAGTTTTCTCGGATCATTCTCATGAGTGTAAACCATTGTCTGTATGTATACGAGATACTTACGAATATTGTGCTGAATGTCCTACATTTTCGAACTTCGAAGTTCCGTAAAATCCCATGTGCATTTATCGGAAAGTTTATATAACTTTCGACATGCTCATATAAGTTTGCATTGTTTGAAAAAAATGCACACAAGTTCCGAAAAGATCTCAGTACTTTTCGGAAAATTCTGAAAAAAAATTCTAGAACAGCTGATATGTTCATAAATTTGTTATAAATTCAATATAACTTCCATCAAAATAACAAACTCTTCAAAATCTGCATAGAAAGTGCAACTTGTCTTTGACAAGTTCTAATACCGTGCGTGAAATTCGTAGCTCATGTATTTGATAATTATGTTATGCATTATTTCAAGTTTATTATGTAATAAAGACATTCAGGAGATGCTGAATTTCCTTACGAACCAGTCTTGCTTACACTTTGCCGGAACACCCACGCGCGCTTATTTCATTGATGTCTCCTCTCGTTTTTTAATTCAATTTCTTTCTATTTAAGCTCAAGTTTAAGTTTTATACTTCCTCTTTTCTAGGTTGTCTATTGTTCTTTGTTTTGAATCGGCTCTCAACATTTCATTTTGTTCAAGTCTTGTATTCAAACGAAAAACAAACACTTACTTTTTGCCATTCCGACCCAAGGCGTTTGTACATTTGTTTTGCTGGCTCCAACTCCACAACTCCTCTGGCGATGTCCACATTAATTTTCATCAGTTCAACAATTTGTTTGTTTTTATGAAGAGTGGACTGTTTTCACAAGAAGGAAATTGTTTTTCTGTTTATTAAACTCAAAAATCAAAAAAATATGGTTTAGGGTATTTCTTGCCTTGCTCAGTCAGTTATCACTTCCAGACAAAAAAACGTGTATCAAAACAAACTTACTAGACAGAATGTGACAGATCCATCACCCGTTTCGAACGGTCTACTGAGTCAACCTTTTCTCTTTGTGTACTGAGTCAACCTGCTCGACAAAATTTCGTCGATCTCGACAACTGTAATAGCAAAATAAACCTATAATTGGGCCCTATGATTCGCTGTTCATAGATATAGATTCTCATTTGGAGGCGTGAATTAACGAAAACTACAATTGAACACTTAGTTTTAAAACAATTTGAGCAGCAAAACATTCCTGGAAAGGTAGATATCGTAAAGCGCACTGAAACACGAATGTAATTTTAAACTTACCACACGGAAATGATACAAACATGATAGGTAATATCACATCGTTGTACCTTTTTTCCGTCTATTCAATGTATGAAGTTCTTCGAACAACATTGTAAATTACACAATATTTTTCGACAAGGTTAATGGTCATCTACTTTGATGCGATATTCATTCTGATTTTCTGCTGTGTAGAAATGCACACCAACAACAAAATGTTAATATGTATATGAAATCGAGTAACATGCCCCAATGACGTGACGGTACCAGGCTTGCTCCGTTTTATGCCATCGAAGCCGTTTCTTGAAGCTTGTGAAATTTGTCTAAAATGATGGTAAACTACAAACAATCAACATTAAAATCACACGTGATTCTCAACCACAAAACAAAGACACCGCAAACTTTGACAACATTAAGTATTTTCATCTCGCAGTGTAAACATCGCAACCTGTCTTTTTGTTTGATAAAAACGCTTGGACCACAATATCACCGTGCACATACCACAAAAAAAAATCCCTCCCCAGTTGTCGGATGGGGTTGGCCTCTAGACGGATTTGCTTAGGCAGAGATTGCTTCTTTTCTTCCCCTTTGTCCATCTATGCGCAATAACAACAAAAAACAACCCAACGCAATCAACAATAAACACGCGCTGCCCGGTAAAATAAACAAATTGTCACTCACGACGTCCGATTTGACCACGCCGGAGCATGCCGCGCTCATTCACAGTCTATCCGTGTGGCGACGGCGATGGCGTCGTGTCGCGTCACCTCAACTCAACAGAGCATAATTCAACCCTCCCATCGCCATCAGTTTGTGAACTTTCGACACCACCAGCAGCAGCCCAGCATACTTTTGCCGACCAGACGCGCGATCACGTTGCGGAAATTTCTCTTCCCGCCCGTGCTGATCGTCGTCGGTCGCCGTTGAAATCGTGATTTCGCTCAATTTGTATGCGTTTGTTGTAGAATAACAAACGGTTCGAAGATAAACATTACGGCATTATGAGCGCCGTGATTTTTATGGTTTTCTGAAACGGAAGGTGGTGGATATGACGCTGACGGCTCTGTAGAATTGTCGCTATTATTAGAAAATCATAACTGGTTACATCCACACAAACATGGAAATAACATTTTTCTGCTTCGAATTTGTTTGGGCACGGAATTCAACTCACGCACCAAAGATGTGATACAATCAACGAATGTTCAGTTCGATGTTGCTTCTTTGGTAGCTAAATTTGCGCATCGCGCTGACACCTGTGCAATTCTGTGCATCTTTCAAGGCGAACAGCGTGCATCTACTGCTGATGCTAACGATCGCCGCGTAACCCGTTTGTGTGTCAACGCTAGGCGGCAACTGACTCAGCGTAAGTATACTTACTACATACGTGCAATATTGGTAATTGATGCGTCGGTGCCCTCCGCAGGTTGAGAGTGGCAATATTTGCGCAATTGCGCAGATTGAAGCGCGGTTGACCGTTCCTACACTGATCGATAGTTAAGACGATCGCCCCTTGCAATAAAATCAAGTTTTACTTAGGGTGGCCGTGGCAATTTGGGACAATTTTTTTCTTCTACTGAATAATAATTCAATTACGTCAGTTGGTGATATGCTAATTGAAATAATATTGGATGAACCAAGCATGGCCTCGGCTAGTTTATTTCATGAAACCGAACCATCACCAGCAATGTCAATGATGCCCTTGATTTTCAGTCGGTAGTATTCATACTAAAATACTATTCTTGGTGTTATCTTTTTGATTAATGATTAGTAATGATTAGTTCAAAGTGTTCCTTTCTCAATCATTGTGCTCTCTTTTACTTTCCTGATTTAGCTTTTTTGTCGCCTCAATATTATAGTTTGGAACTTTATTCTATTAATATGTTACGACTTATCTCATTGACACCACACCAATTATATTTTCTTCAATTCAATATTGGTCTACATTACATCTATCATACGACTTACGGGTTTGAACAGATTTTAACGTAGAAATTCAAGAGCTTGATAGCTAGTTCTAACCAGAAATACAAAACCAGTTCAGGACAACCATCAAAAGTTTGACATTGAAGTGTTATTACCAATGTGATAAATTAGTTTTAAAGAACACTAGCGGTGCAAATTTTATAACTACCACATTCAACTATCTACTCTACGGCCACGAAACATGGACATTGCTCATGCAGGACCAACGTGCCCTTGGTGTCTTTGAACGGAAAGTGTTGCATCACGAATTGCATCAGTTGCTGGTAGAAGCTCCCATCGTACACACCGCTAAGACCGGTAGTCTACAGTGGGCTGGCATTGTCGTAAGAATGTTGGAAGACAGTCCAGTTAAAATGATTCTTGACAACGAACCGACAGGCACAAGTAGAAGAGGCACGCAACGAGCAAAGTGGATCGATCAAGTAGAAGGTGACCTGCGGACCTTATCGCAGACTGCGAGGCTGGCGAAATGCAGCCATGGACCGAATAGAATGGAGATAACTTCTGCATTCAACAGAGGCTACACCGGCCTTCACAGAAAAAAATAATGAATTTTAACAGAAGCGTAAAATTTGCCCTCGTTGAATTGCAAGCCAAAGCAAGCGTAAACAACAAAATTGGTTACAATCTCTCATACAGCAGACTTGATTCCAGCGATATCTGGCTTAAATTTGCATGGAATATCTCATGAATTTATGTCAAATCTAGCATTCACTTTATGTGCATTAGATAACGCAGAAAATTAACTGTTTCTTTCAAACAGTGTTGGTCTATTTGGTAAGGTAAGCACATTCAACTATCACATAACTACAGGCAACAATGAATTCGATTATACACAGAAAAAAATAAATTATTTTCACAGGCGCGTAAAATTTCCCGTCGTTTAATTCCAAGCCAAAGTAGGCGTAAACAACAAAATTGTTTGCAATCTTTCATGCGCCATACAACAATGTTTGCAATCTTTCATACAACACGCTAGATTCAGGCGTTATCTGGCTTAAATTTACATTAAATATCCCATTATTTTCTGCCAAATCCAACATTCCCGGTATGTGCATTAGATAACGCAGAAAATTCAATGTTTCTTTTTATCTGTGTAAAACCATGATTAAAGAAGAATAAATCCATTGAGCATTTTAAATGTAACGTGGGTTGAGCATGCTAATGCTAGGGTTGCTAACACTGATAAAAAGAAACATTTTATTTGCTGCGTTATCTAATGCACATAAAGGGAATGCTAGATTTGGCATAAAATTATGGGATATTTCATGTAAGTTTAAGCCAGATAACGCCTGAATCTAGCCTGTTGTATGGAAGACTGAAAACACTTGCAAACACTTTCTTTGTTTACTCCTCCTTGGCTTGGAATTAAACGAGGGGAAATTTTACGCGCCTGTTAAAACTCTTTTTTTCTGTATAAGCGTTATTGTCAGCAGGTTTTTGCGTTAAAATCTTATATAGAAGTTTTCGTTGCAGACGTTTACGATAAACAACCTTGCTTGCTACAAAAAATTATAATTCATGCATTGGTGCTGGCATCGAAAGCTCGCTAGCTTAGTTAAGTTTAGCTTGACTGCAGCAATCGAATGATCAATTGATCAAAATTAGTGAAATTATACAATGAATCAATAGAATGGGACTGGGACTGACCGTCCATTTTCCTTGTACAAAATTCAATAATTTCATATTTGAATTATCAATAACGGCAACGGCCACGTCATTGTAACCAGATGAGAATGGGGAAGGACCATTAGTGTAACCTTTTTTTTTACCGTGTTTTCCTCTGTGTCCCCAGTAACAGCAAGAATGCTAATGGAGCTAATGGTAAAAGTGTGACGGTGGTTTTTCAGTGAAAAACCAAGGTAGTTTTTAATAATGCTTGAGAGCCAATTTGGACCGATTTATACCATTAGTAAGGACGCTGTTGGAGCCACTCACAAAGTGGTTAACCTGATCTTAAATATGGTGGTACAACCACCGGCCGACCACACCCGATGAACTATCACATCCAACCGGGAAACAAGCAATAGATAACCGAAACAATAGATAACGCGCTATGCTCACACAACCGTTCACAGCCGATGCTCAAAGACTCTTACTGTCATCGAACGCTCTCAGTCAAAAACTTAGTACCTAAGTAGTATCCAACCCTTATTCGTCTATTTCTTGTTTTACTAAATGGCTTCCTTGCATTAAACTTCCTAAAAAAAATAACCTAGTCTCGGTAATCTAAGCAGAGGCAATTCATTCATTGCTAACTGTAAACTGGTGTTAACTCCTTGCTCCCCTTCAGGGCTCATGTTTAAGCCCCCTTCTGTACAACTTCTATGTCAAAGACATTGATGAATGTCTTGCTGAAAATTGCACGCTAAGGCAGCTTGCAGATGACGGCGTGGTCTTCGTTGTTGGACCTAATGCACCGGACCTGGAAGGACCATTGCAAGATACCCTAGACAGTTTGTCTTCTTGGGCAATGAAGCTAGGTATCGAACTCTCTCCTGAGAAAACTGAGATGGTTGTTTTTTCTAGGAAGCATTTTCCAGCACAGTACCAGCTTCAACTCACGGGTAAAACAATCCCTCATAGCATGTCTTTCAAGTATTTAGGTGTCTGGTTCGATCCCAAATGCACTTGGGGAAAGCATGTTGCGTATCTAAAGCAAAAGAGCCAACAAAGAACCAATTTTCTTCGATCTATCACCGGCAATTGGTGGGGAGCAGATCCGGGAGAACTGATAAGGTTATATCAAACTACCATCCTGTCGGTCTTGGAATATGGTAGCTTTTGTTTCCAATCGGTGGCCAACACACACATCTTGAAGCTACAACGCATTCAATACCGTTGCCTTTGAATCGCGCTAGGCTGTTTGCATTCGATGCATACAATGAGCCTTGAAGTACTCGCCGGAATACTTCCCTGAACCGATCGTTTCACGGAATTGTCGTTCCGGTTTCTCATCCGTTGCGAGATATTGAACCCATTGGTAATCGAGAATTTTGAAAAGTTGCTTGAGCGAAATCCCCAAACACGATTTATGAGCTTGTACTATGAGTAAAGGGCGATACGGTCAAAATTTGGTCAATATCAACTTGACGTATTTCTTTCAATTTTGCATTTAAAAAACCTGAACACCCCTCATTTTGAAGGTGTGTGTGTGTAGAATGTTGCTCCTATTTTGATTTTGGAATTCACTCTTCAGTTGTCAAAATGCCGTCCAAGCAAGAAGAGCAGCGTATCAAAATTTTGCTCGCGCATCGCGAAAATCCGAGCTACTCGCACGCAAAGTTGGCAAAATCGCTAAAAGTTGCCAAATCAACCGTTACAAATGTAATTAAAGTGTTTGGGGAACATTTGTCGACAGCCAGGAAGTCTGGATCGGGGGGAAATCGAAAACCGGAAGCCGCTGAGACGAAAAAGAGAGTTGCCGGTAGTTTCAAAGCGAAACCCTAACCTATCTCTCCGAGATGCCGCAAATAAGCTGGGTGTATCGTCTACAACCGTGCATCGAGCCAAAAAACGAGCCGGACTATCGACTTACAAGAAGGTAGTGACTCCAAATTGCGATGATAAACAAAATACGACGGCCAAAGCGCGATCCCGGAGGCTGTACACGACGATGCTGACGAAGTTTGACTGCGTGGTAATGGACGACGAAACCTACGTCAAAGCCGACTACAAGCAGCTTCCGGGACAGGAGTTTTATACGGCAAAAGGAAGGGGAAAGGTAGCAGATATTTTCAAGCACACGAAACTGTCAAAGTTCGCAAAGAAATATCTGGTTTGGCAAGCCATCTGTACCTGTGGCTTGAAAAGCAGCATTTTCATAGCTTCCGGGACTGTCAACCAAGAAATTTACGTGAAAGAGTGTTTGAATAAACGTCTGCTGCCTTTCCTGAAGAAACACGGTTGTTCCGTACTGTTTTGGCCGGATTTGGCATCTTGCCATTACGGTAAAAAGGCCATGGAGTGGTACGCCGCCAACAACGTGCAGGTGGTTCCCAAGGACAAGAACACTCCCAACACGCCAGAGCTCCGCCCAATTGAGAAATACTGGGCTATTGTCAAGCGGAACCTAGCGGTACAAAATCTGATGGCAGGGGTCAAGCGTAAGGCCCGGCAATTCGGATTTGGAAAAACGGAAGCCTAACTGAATATTTTTCCTGAATTTTATACTAATTGAACTTGAAAAAGAAATTTAATTTGATTTTTTAAATAAACGATTTCACCGATTTACACGCGTTTTCCCTTGACCAAATTTTGACCGTATCACCCTTTACATGACTCTGGAGATTGGACCATCCTCGTTCAATCCCAATCGGGCGAATTTTCCTGATCTTTTTTGCTCGTCCGTGAGACTCGATCTTACGATGAGACAAGAAATTCAGGGAATTCCAGAGCCCCATCGTTCGACAATTGTACCTTCAGTTTTCGCGAGCATGTACCGCCACGTTACATCAGAGAAGAAATTTTACACAGATGGGTCAATAATCAATGCGTCCACTGGATTTGGTGTATTCAACGATCTTCATAGCGTCTGATTCAAGCTCCAGAATCCTTGTTCGGTATACGTTGTGGAACTTGCAGCTATATCGTACGCATTAGAGCGGATCGCCTCACTTCCCCCTGATCATTATTTCATATTTTCGGACAACCTAAGTTCTCTGGAGGCTATTCGTTCAAAGAAGCCGATGAAGCACTCGACGTATTTACTGCATGAAATACGGTCGTCACTGAGTGCTTTATCCAACAGCTCACACATTATCACCTTAGCATGGGTCCCATCTCATTGCTCTATACCGGGTAATGAGAATGCGGACTCACTGGCTAAGGTGGGCGCTATGGAAGGCGATATTTACGAGCGACAAATCGCCTTCAATGATTTTTTTTACAATTGCTCGTCAGCAAGTTCTCATCAACTGGCAACAAAAGTGGAATGATGATGATCTGGGAAGATGGCTACATTCTATTCTCCCACAGGTTTCGAGAAAATCTTGGTTCAAAGGGTTGAATGTGAGCCGCGATTTTATCCGCGTAATGTCAAGGCTCATGTCCAATCATTGTTCCTTAAACGCGCATCTCTATCGAATTGAGCTCACAGACAGCAGTTTGTGTGCCTGTGGTAACGGTTATCACGACATCGAGCATGTTGTCTGGTCATGCACCTTATATCATGCGGCGAGATCCAACTTATGTGATTCCCTCAGGGCCCGAGGAAAACAACCTGCTAAACCAATTAGAGACGTTCTGGCCTGCCACGATCTCGAATATATGAAATTAATCTACGATTTCCTAAAACGGATCGATTTAAAAATTTAGTAGCGTTTGGTCTTGTAATTTTCCAAATCTTCCCCCTCATCGTTATTCCAACATAGCCCCCTATTTTGTGTTTCTTTTCAGTTATTCCGTCAATTGTTCGTTTCCATTCCGAGATCCAGAGCACTTGCTACAGTGCTTATTATGTGTCCCACGCCCTTGTCCTCAATCCTTTTCCAAGTATCCAACATGTTTAAATATTGTATTCCTTAACCTCGAGCAAGCCACGAGTATTCCACCCCGTCCTACTAACATTAGTATTAAATTTAAATGTAAATGTAAATTTATCAATGTACATAGAATAATGGCTCTGCAAAGCTAACGCATTTGAGCCTTGGCAAATAAATGGATTACAAAAAAAACTCCTTGCTCCTCTATCTGAAAAGTCCCAAACACAATGGGAACGAAAACGGAACGGCAACGGTAAATTTAAATGTTGTCGTTATAGTCAAAAAATCACAATTAAACAATAGTCAAAAAATCACAATTAATTTCCCAAGTTTTTAAATAACAATTGTTCAACCAGTAAACTGACGAAAAAATCCAAACAAAGTTCATCCAAAAACCATATGAGAATAAGCCATGAGAAAACAGTATGAATTTCATACTTTGACCTTATTAAACGTGATGTTTTGATCTTCATCATCAGGTATGTTTTAGATATGACAGTGGTTTGAGTTTTAAGAAGTAGCCTTATGAAAAGCATTGTTGTGGATTATGATTAACAAACGAGTGCGTAAGTTATTTCGTAAATTTATTTTTGATTTTTATTTTAATTTGGTTTTCATATTGTTTATATTTTAAATACATAAATGTGAATCTGCAGTCATAAATAACTTTATTAAAAAAATTAACAAATTGAACAATCTTCTATCCAGATTAATAATTTCAAAGCGTTTCGGCAAGCTTCATAATCCCCCCTCCAGCAGGGGTACTCGGAGCAGATGAAAAATAACCATGGCAGATATCGCCAGGAGTAGTGGCACAAGTTTTGCGAAACTGAAACCCTCGAAAAACCTGTATCCTGTAACCAGTAATCCTCACAAAACTCACTGATCGCGCACGGGCGGGGATCCTACGCTGTGTTTTTGATAATGGATACAAATAAAATAAATGACACCGATCGTTCGACCGACCTGCCATGGCGGAGGTATATGAGAAAACTGTTTTATTGTGATTCCTTATTGTCTAGTTGAAGCAGTACAGTGCTTAGGGTAATGGAACATATTGACGACTTTGTCCAAACACTCACGAAAGTTTTACGCAATCCTGTGAAACTGTTGTTGATTAACTGCGGGTTGCCCTCGCTTAGTAGCGAACTAGTTGGATTATTCCTCAAGTTATTCTGGTCCGAAAAACTTGTGTGTAGGTTGTAAAAGTAAAACTCTGATTCACCCATTTGCCGTTTCCTTTAATGTATGCTGGTTACACAAACGGTGGCTACATAAATTTGTTAAATATTACAAAATGTTTCCTTTGAGTATCAATAGATTTACCTCGAATGATTTTGTGCTGCAAAATCTCTGAAAGCATGAAAAGAATGGTGAAGAGCATGATTTCTTACTCAACTATGTAATATTTAACTATTTAAACTATTAAAAAATATAATGATCATTTTAATAAATGAAAGAATTTGAATTATAATTTTATAATTATGTTACTAAACTTATAATTTTATAGACGAAAAATAAATTTGCATTTTTTGCTTAACCGCGGTGGTTGGTAAAAATTTTACTTTTACGATATATTTTAACCTACCCAAAATTTCTATTTTAATTAACATTGATCAATGCAATCAAATTTTTTTAATGAATACATTCAATATTTACCTGTAAAATAACATAACAACAAAAATGTTAATCAAAATAAAGCAATGTTTATAGAATAAATAAAAATATATTAATAAATGACAAAATTAATTTGACGTAAGAATGTTACTAATTAGTTTAACATAAATAAAAATAATTTCATTCAACTATATGATTTGCAAAAGAAATACTTCCTTATTTTGAAATATAAATAAAATTAAATCCTTAATGTTAGTTGGTATAAAAATTTATAAAATATTATTATATTATTTATATTATAACAAAAACTAAATTTTTCAAATTTTTACGTTAGAAATAAAAATTTAACTGAAATTTTTTAAAAAGTTTAACGCTCCCTTATTCAAACAAATATTAATTACCATACCTAGATTTAAATATTATAATTGTTAAATTTTATATGGTGTGATTATAAAAATAATTCGATTTCAATACTTATGTTAATTTATTTTGCATAAATAAATATTATAAAAAAAAAATTCAAATAATTTGTGCTAATAAGTTACCTATCTTCCTATATTGATCAAAAAAAATCAACCAGTTAGTTTAAAATTTAAATTTTCCAGAATAAAAAACTAAGGTGTAACTTATACATGCATTTTGTTTAAAATGTATTTTGTTTTATTTATATATTTGTGTATGTGTGTATATCAATCCAACGCCCACCGTCCGGCAGTGTTTTTATGGAAGAAAAATGTTTGCAGTTATATGTTTGCGGAAATACTACCGACCATCACACAGGGAATCGATTATATTCACTACGTCATACACAGAGCACGCGGAGATTTTCTGATTTCACTGTTTGTTTAAGTTGAATAACGAATTATTTTTTGATTTTTTCTCGCGAAAACGACGCTTTAAAAACAAAACACGTCAGGTTCCAAGCACGGCTTTCTGCGATTTTTTTGTTTTATATATGTTGTATCCAAAAAATTAAACATATTGACAATAATTTATAAAATAATTTGGCTCATTTAATGCTTATTGTTTGTTAATTTGAAAAATGATATTTGTAACTTAATTTTTTTAATGCAGAAAATTCAAATTTTATTTCATAATTTAAATTTTAAAATTGTTACTATACATTTGCAAAATTATTTGTTATTGAAGACTTAATTTCGGTTTAAATTAATGATTTGATTTATTTAACATAAGTTCGTGCAATCAAATATAATAACTTAGATATATGTTATCTAATAGTAAATGAAACTTTACCCCTAAATATTAATTTCAGTACATTAAAAATTATAAATAACTTACAAATCTGATTTAAATTATTACAATATTCATTGAATGCGAATAGTTAAAATTTCAAATGATAATATACAAAAATAAGTCTAAATGGTTTTAAATTAACTCTCTTCTATATTTAAAAGTTGATAAATTCAGCACCTTAATTTTTAAATAAACTTAGTTTAATTTATAGATGTATATATTAAAATAACTATAATTTTAAAAAGTAATACACATAAAGTGTTTTACTGCAGTCTAATGCTTCCTAATTTATGAAGAGTTAAAATTTTACCCGTTTATTTAAATTTTAGATAATAAATAAAAATATGAATACTTGGCAAACTAATATCGCAGACAGACATTCAAGTTCCAACAAAACAATTCAAATTTGTTATGTAAAATTTCAAATCTGATTACGTTAGAATCATCTTGGACAGTAGTGCCAACTAGTCAACTTATTGCTACATTAAATCTGACAATTTGACTGGCAACTTATTTTTCCCTTACCAATAAAAACAAATATGTAGCGCCATCTGTAAGGTTATTGCTACTTGATATCTTTAGGGAAGCCATGTTTTACACAGGTAAATGAGATGAAGTCGAACGTCTAGCTGTGCTAATATGGGAAGGTCCATTAATTATGTCACGCAGTAAGGGGGGAGGGAGGGGGTTGTTGGGAAAACGTGACAATCCATACAAAAAAAATTGAAGGTCCATACAAAAAACGTGACAAGAGGGGGGGGGGGGGTAATAAGTCACTTTTTGCGTGACTTAATTAATGGACGTTCCCTATGATATGTTTAATAATAATGATTTATAAATGATTTATAAAAAAAGTTATAATAAAAACTAATAATTAAAATACATAATTTCAAATAGTATCTTCCCAACACCAACTCTTTCTTATCCTCTCTGGGTAGCATAGACTGTGCCTGATGTGTCCTCATGATGCCCAGATCATCGTCGCTGGAATCCGATGATAGGTGCGAAAAACTGCCCATTCCCGGTTTGCAAGCTGAGCTAGATGATGTGATGTGATAGGAAGTCACCACCAGAGCAGGACTTGCAATGGCGTACAGCCCAGACAACCACAAGTCGTATAACAGTGTTCAAATAGTATCGTATATTCCTATACTTTAAGTCAAAATCGCAATCAATTGTGGCCTTTATCGTATTATGATTAAGTTAAATCGTAAAGAGTGCAAATTTTCGACTTATATATCGTACTGCGTCACAAACTAAATCGGATATACATTGCTAAACTTTTTAAATCGAATTTGTTATAACAAATTCAATCGCATACGATATCAAATCAACTCGTTTAAGAAATGGAATTTGCACGTATTTTGCCTCCACTTTTGCACGTACAAGCCAAATTATTGCATTCTATACGATTTATTTACTTACATATATGTTTGTATATCATAAGAACAACTTTCAATATACCTGCGATTTTGGTGGCTGGAAATTCCTCCCAATGCAAAAAGTCGATTTTAAAGCTCTCAACTGATAGCTCCCCAAACAGTGGAGCTAGAGCGATGGCGTCTTTGGCAAAGTTGGTGGATATGACAAGCTTCGTATTTTGACGGCATAACTTCTGTGGTCAATCACTTTAAAAGTGAGATCAAAATTCAACTTTTTCATGATTTTGAGATAGAGAATTGATGTCTTCGGCAAATTTGTCGCATAAGTCAATACAAATAACTTTGCTGAAGTCATAAAAATCATATATTTCACTCAATTTGAGATGGAATGCGGGAAAGGGTAGAAAATCTCCTTCCAACGAAACGCTCTTATTACAGGACATGTACAGTAAGCAATACACATTAGCATTTCTGTCTGGTGGTTTGTTAAAAATAGGGTTAGTAAACTCACTGTAGACTGTCGGAAGTCCTGACTGTAGCCCTTCGCTGATCTCGATCTGACGATATCCATCAAGTAAGGTATAATAGTCATCCATGACTTGGGCCAGATAACCACGAATCCCTCATCCAGCCTACACTTCGCCTGGCACCCGGTATGCCCCCCTTACCCTTTATTATTGAATGTATGTAAAGCACGTTACAGAATATGGTCTTGCGTCGAAATGGCATGAGCATCGATTTTGTGGAAGGGTTTGAAAATGCTTACCTTTTTAGTACGATCTGAGTTACTTACAACCGCATTCGAGACAATAACAGAAGCTTATGAAAAGGTACTCAGCAAATTTACTAAACTGAGTCGTATTTGTCATGCAATTAGGCTTAGTGACGTTTAACGCACGCACACTAAAGGGTGTACGGAATCAAATTGCGACACACACTAATATTCGGCAAAATTCGCCCGTTCAACCAATCATCTTCAAACTTTCAGAGAGTAAATAAAACATGTTATGAATATTTTCTCATGTTTGTTTTATTCAATATCAATTCCATATCCATAGTCACGAACCTTCTTCTTTACACTACTCATACACTCAAAAAACAATGCACCTTATATTTAAATGCAATCACCTATAGATTTGGGCAAAGTGCAAAGTTATTGCTCTGTATTGGTGCGGCACTTATTTTTTATTAAATGTGGTCAATTAACCATATGTGCAATAAATATACAGTTTTTAAGTGCAACAGCTGAATAGATATTAATTATAGTGTACATGGATTGCATTAACTTGTCCTAGCAAAAATCAAATGAGTTTTTTAATACGTTTTATGTGAAAAGGTGCATGGATTTTATTTTTTTCATAAAAAGTTTAGTATTGGATTTTTTGTACTTTTCATGTAATAAAACGAAATGTGTGAATAAAAGAATTTAATTTGTGATATGGAATCAGAATAACTTGAAATTATAATATCATAGCAGTGCTGTAGTAAACAATCATGTGTTTTTCAGCGAATACAAGTTCGACCCTTAACTGGAACTGTACCTACAGCAGTGCCATGTCGGTAATGGAACTGGCCCGTGACGAAACTGGTTTAAAGGGTGTATTCGATAAAAATGGCACACCGAAAATCTTCTGTAACTTTTGAATCGTATGAGTAAAAATTAGAAATTTGAGTAGATCTTATCCATAGTGTATTATTTACATCTGCCAAGTTTCATAGTTATACATTCAGTAGTTCCAGTCATGTCGTCGAAACAAGAAATTGTCCGTGAGAAAATTTTGTGCACTCACAATCAAAATCCAGGGGCGTCCCACCGGTGGATTGCTAAAAGGCTTGGAATTGCAAATACAACTGTGTCTCGTGTAATAAGAACCTTCAAGGAGCATCTGAGTGTCCAAAGAAAGGAAGGGAGTGGTCGTAAAAGTGGTCCAATGGACAGTAAAATGGCCAGGAAAGTCGTACAACAATTCAAGAACCGTCCAAACATGTCAATTCGAGATGTCGCTAAAAAGTCTAAGGTGTCAATCGGTGTTTTGCAGAAAACCATGAAGCGTGCTGGGTTACATGTTTACAAAGTGCAAAAAGCCCCAAACCGGAATGAAAAACAAAACATCACTGCGAAACCCCGCGCCCGGAAGCTGCTCACCAAATCCGGTTGCATCGTGATGGATGACGAAACATACGTCAAGGCCGACTTCCGTCAACTTCCTGGGCAAGAATATTTCGTTACCTAGTCGAAGTTCAATGTTCCGGAGGATGTTCGAAAGAAGAAACTATCGAAATTTGCAAAGAAGTTTCTAATCTGGCAGGCGATTTGCGGATGTGGTGAAATAAGTGCTCCCTTCATCACTTCCGGAACAATAAACGGTGCGATTTACACGGAAGAGTGCCTTAAGAAGCGTCTCTTGCCATTCATTAAGAAGCACAAAGGATCAACTCTGTTTTGGCCTAATCTAGCATCCTGCCACTACGCTCGAAACGTATTGGAGTGGTACCGAGCCAACGGAGTCAATTTTGTGCCAAAGGATATGAACCCACCAAATTCACCGGAACTTCGTCCAATTGAAAAATTCTGGGCAATTATGAAAACGGAACTTCGCAAACATCCCAAAACTATAAAAACAGAGCTAGAATTGAAGAAAATTTGGGTAAAAACAACAAAAACACTGGGAAAATCGGTTGTACAAAATTTGATGGGTGGAGTGAAAAGGAAGGTGCGGGCATTCGGGATGGGAGACGAAATTGAATAAAACAAATGTTGTAAATCAAAACTCATTAGTAGTTCTTCATTCCCTGAAAATTTCAAGAAAATCCGATAATCAGTTTAATTTTGATGAGTATATATGTGTGTGCCATTTTTATCGAATACACCCTTTACGACAAGAAGTTTGCCAAACATCGGTGTTTGTAGGATACCGGGTATCCGGAGTATCTGGAGAGATTTTCCCGAGTCCTGGAGCGATACCGAAAGTGCAAGCCGGTTGAGCCAAGAATGGCTACGGTGGAGGAAATTTTGAAGAAAACGAAAAGCTAGCGACGATGTTGATGGGTTGGAGGAGTTAAGTTCGAGATACGATGCAATCTTCGTTCACCTGCAATGCCATATGGGACAATCATGGTGGGTTTGGATAGGCATCATTTAGATACCTTGGACGAAGCGGAACGCCAACCAGTCGGACCCCGCAAAGGATTTTCAGACAATTGATAAGGTAATTGCTCTCAAAAATCGTGGAGCAAAACAGGTAATTGTTATCCTATTTGTCTCCTGAATTATATTAACTATAATATATGATCACATCACTGATCAAGGTGAATCCTGATTCATCGAGCCCTACCCTACTAACATAGAAAAACCACCTTCCTATGACCTTTGTGGGGATGCAGAGGTAAACACGGTCCCTTAAACAGCAAAGGTCACACTAACTCGGCAGATCTGAAATATTCACAATAAACACCGTTAACATGGCAAAAATTTCGTAAGTAATTTATTACCTTCAAAAAATTCAGTGACTTCCGCTGGCAAACCAAGTACCTAAACCACCAACTTCACTTTCTCCATTTTGCAGTTTTTTTTTCTTCTAGAACGATAAAGCAGCTGATTTTTTTTCGCGCACGGTTTTTTTATTCCGATTTAAGTGCAAAGATGGAAAGAATAGGGCAAAGTGAAAACACACATGAATGACATTTCTCGCTCCATTGAAAATTATGTGCGGACCATATCAGTCTCATTGGAAACGAACCTGTGTTCTTGTGAGAAAATAATTTAGTGACGGGTGTTAAAAATTATGTGCGGCAAATGAAAATCATGCTGGCACACATGATTTCAATTCGAAGCAAAAATTGACCGATTTAAGTGCCAATTTTAATAAAAAAAATTATTGATTTATTTTCAGTGCAAGGTCCTGTACAACATATGGACCAACTTTTTTTTGCGTGGCAATCCATTTTTTATTCATATCGTCCTCCGATTTCACTTCCTTAGGATGCTTCCAAAGTGCCTGCTTCATGATGGCCCAGTACTTTTCAATTGGCCGCAGTTCCGGTGCGTTCGGGGGTTTGAGATGCTTCGGCACGCAATTGACCTCCTTAGCCTTGTACCACTCCAAAACCTCTTTCGAGTAATGGCACGAGGCAAAATCCGGCCAAAAAATCGTAGGACCATCGTGTGACCTCAGAAGAGGAAGTAGACGCTTTTGGAGGCATTCCTTTAGATACACCTGCTCGTTGACCGTAGTGTTTATTGGATTATAAAGAGATACCCCCCTAAGTTTTGATTTTATTTTTAGAATTTTATTATTTGTTTCAATATATTATTATTTATTTTTTATCTCTAGAAGGTTGCAAGGTAACTTGTTGCAATACAGTTGATGTTACTCCAATACTACTCAATTAAGTCACAATCAAGTCACTGTAACCAAATATGACGATTTTGTGTTGCTTGGGATGTTTGTCAGAATGCTCCTTTGCCTAAATAAAAAAGCCAAATTACGCGAAGTTGCCTCGATTTTGTAACAAGTAGCAAAAAAGCGTAAAAAATTGACATCCATGAGAAAAAAGTTGTAATTATATAATAGTTTTTAAATAGTAACGAGTAACAATTTTATTACAATATTTTTCCTTTAACCTAGAACCCAACCTATGTAGCCTAAAGTATCTAAAAACTCCAAGCAGCACACAACAGTCAAAACTGGTTTCAGCAGCTCTATTGTGACTTAATTGAGTCACAGAGCAGTCACCTTTACTGGGTTGAAACAAATGTGCTACTAGGGAAATATCTCTTAATCTGTAATGTTAGCTATTGGATAAGCATTGATTGATTTTTTTCCCCGCTAGCTGAAAGTTGAAGAAGCTATGCTCAATAAAATGTTCAGTTCTTGTTTAATCAAAAAACTGAATATTCAAACCTATGCTATAGCTTTCAGAAGCCAAATAATACTAGATTAAGAAACACAGTTGATAGTTAGAAAAAGTATCAACGAAAAATATTTATTTGAACTATTCATGGCATGGGTCAAACCGCCCCGTTACCCCGCTTTCCCCGTTTTAGGGTACTGTAGTTTCGTATTATTGAGAATATATGTTGATCATATCTTACAGTTTGATTCAGCGTGTGAGAAGCAGAACAGCAAGCTAGTCAGAGCGAGAAGTTGCAGTTGTCTTATCCTATTCAAAGAATTTATCCGTTTTTATGAACATGAGCAGGATAATGAGTATGATTGACCGCCCGAAGTTGTTATTCCGTTACTGCCAGTTCAGCTGTTATTACTCAGAAGATCAACAGATGATGCAAACATGGTCAATGTGTAAAACTGGTGATCCCAAACTAAGGCAATACCGGCGCTGGCCTCGCCCGAATGCAGGTCAAATAAGGAAAGGGTAGGAATGCGTTAACGTTTATTTGGACTTTTTATTGGAAGCCGAGACCACCGCCGCACTTCCACGAGAAATCCCTGGGATTTTGGATGACAAGATTGGGTGGCAGCAGGGTTCGTTTTGGTAAACAATAAGCTGAATTCACGCTTCGTTTAGTAAAATATTTAAATACAAGTACCGATTTCTGATTCGAACCGATTACAACAGTAAGGATGTTATTGGGGCCACACACAAAGTGTAATGGTGTTTTTTCATCGGAAAAACAAGGTGATTTTTTATAATGTTGGAAATCCGATTTGATCTGAGTTAAACCAATAATAAGGATGCTATTGGAGCCACTCACAAAGTGTGATGGTGGTTTTCCGTTAGGAAAACAAGGATAATTTTATGAACGCTTGAGAGACGCTTTGTTGTTCTCTTACTGTGCTCACTCGATCACTCGTTACACCGAATTATAGATAACCGAAACAATACGAAACGCGCCATGCTCGATAGGAAAATAGTGCGTAATAAAGCATCGACACAACCTTTCACAGCCGATGCTGGAACCAAACTCTTTTTTCGTAACTTACAATTTTTACTACTGTATTCTACAATCTATTGCACTGCTGTAACTAATAACTGTATCAATCAAGTTGAAGTGTCTAATGAACAATCTATGCTAATCCATTAAAAATTGAAATTGAGGGATTTCGTAAAAATAAGAGTCCGTAGATGCATTTTGTGCCTTCTGGTAACTTTATGTTTCTATTGATATCCATGCTCATCGGTTTAATACCAACCGGGAGAGACTTGGCCTTGTACAAGTGGATTTCATTATCTCCAGTCCGCTCAACCAATCGCAACGTTTTGTGATAGATTGGACGGATTATTATAATTTGAGATAACTCCATGCAGATGTCTTCCAAGTTTGGCAGATCGACAAGCAATCGGTGGAGAGTTTAGAAGAAGACCGGAAGAATAAGCGATGGTTCTGCGCGTGTTTATAAACAGAAGAACCTTCATAACAAAACGAATCATCGGGTAAAATACATACGGTTTTTTTTTAATTATAAGCAGTCTAAAGCAGTTATTTGATTCATTTTATCCAGAAGTACCATAAATGGACATTCGAAAGTTTTTCAAAAGTAAGTATAATATTTTCCAGCATGTAATTAAAAAAAACAAGCAAACAAAACAAAAAGAATGTTTTTTCATGCAGCTGAAATAACCACGAATAGAAAAATATGCAAAATGGTTGTATTTCTCGAATTTGAACAACAATTTTAATGTAATTCAATGATACACCGTTTTGGTTTCATACTACTCAGATACACATGATTGCTACATATACCGTGTTTCGACAGAACGTGTTTCAGTTGGATCATATCAGATAAATCGGTTCAAATTTCAAAACGCAGATGCAGATGTGTATATAAGTTATTTTTAAAATATTGAGGAATTATTATAAATTATTTACTAACTACTCGTGTGTTGAGAATGCTAGTAGCAACCATTCAGCACAAAAAATACAGCTTGCTTACATTTGTTACTTACGTCGTTTTAAAAGGTTATGTTTGATGTTCCTGTTTAGAAAATATCAAATAAAATAATTATACTAAAGGTGAGCAAAGGGGACACAAACCATAAGCTATAAACCACCAAAACTCAAAATGTATGTTTGTTAAAAGCTAATCACTTATTATTTGAACAACCATTAAAAAAATATAATCTATTGAAACGGTGTTTCTTGGTGAGTAAAAAACGGTGTTTCTTCTGTGTTGCTTTGGGTGAGAGGGTCGCGGATGAAAAGTACATTTTCAGTACAAACTGCAAACAAATTCGGTGGTTATTCTATACAAAAATCCAACATGACCCGTTAAATGTTTGGCATTCAATGTGGTTTGATTTAAAAACATGGGAAAAATCGAAAGTTTTTAAAATCGTTTTTTTTTATTCCAGAACAAGCCTAGAATTGTTTAATCTTGTTGCAAGAAACGGACGGGTATTGTCAAATACTTTGGGTGAGAGTAGAGAAGATAATCCACCCGCATTCAGGCGTAATGTCACATAACTGGGGCTCCATTCCCGCTCCATCTGTCGGAACATGAAAATGACCCTACTCTACTGGTCCACCGGGCGTTGTATTGTCCGTTAAGTGTCCGTTAATATTAATTGTTCAGTATGTGCAACCACTGGTTGGAGACGATGTTATTATCTCTCTCTCTCTCTCTCTCTCTCTCTCTCTCTCTCTCTCTCTCTCTCAAAAAAAAACTCGCCCCCCCCCCCCCTATTTGAAATCCTGGCTACGCCTATGCCTTTGCCTTCATATTCTCCTAGGTCTAGACCGCGATTCACCGCAGATCGAAGAAAACAAGATTTTGTATCCAGCTACCGGTACATTTTTGGAAATGGTTCTTGATGTAATACAACCACCATTTGACTTGTTCTTCAAATCGTATTTGATGTTAAGGTCGCATAATGGTTTGACTCCAAATCAGAACCTGACCTTCACCTGGAGTGTCGCGAAATGGGCTTTGGTTTAAGCTAACGTGATTGATGATTATTATAGACTAACAAACCCATATCAACATCTTCCTGATATATTTCCGGCAAAGTTTATCTGATGCCAGAGATCATATATTACATCTTTCATCTTGCGTTCATTTCATCCAATTCGGTTCAGTGATTGCCGAGAAACACGGTAGTCTATATGCCTTAGGTTTAACATCCTGGATACGTCATTTATATTAAAACGGACAGGCAAAATAGAAAGAACTCACCTGAATCGACAATCTCAGCCGCATAAATTTGATCTATTCGAAAAATATAATCAACTGTCCATAGTAAAACATTAGCTTCTGTCGTGTACAAGTGTCCCGATGAAATGATTGGATTGGATGTAACATGATTCCTGCTACTTTATTGCATCAGATATCAATCAAACGCAGGTAATGAAAGTCCGGATGCATAAAGCATGTAGACATCAGTCATCATGACGCCACGTGGCCCATTATATGTTTGAGCTAGTTGATTCGTAGGCGTGAAAACCGACACGATAGGCAACGCCAAGAGGGAGTGTGTCGAATCTTGTTTGCATCCGTTAAGTCGTAGCGCTGTTGGCCAGGTCTCGTCACGTCGAATTCACCTCACCCACCTGCCGTCACCATCATCCTTAAAGTAAGCCAGGTACCAACCTCCGTTCGGACCTGAAAAGTTATTTTGAATAATTTATTTTATATTCCGTAATTTGGTTCGGTTTCAAACACATTCATTACGGTGTGATTTGTGACACATCATTTACCGTAAACTAGTGCTCTCAGTGCAAACGCTTCCGAGATTGCCTGCTGCCTGGCTATGATGGTGTCATTTGCATGAAAAGGAAGAAAGCCGACACGGAATGATGCTGCAATACCGGTCGGTCGGTTGATCGTTCGTTCAGCCCAAAGACACATCCCACACTCGACGACAACGACCACGGGCATGATTCGGTGGTGGTCCCCGAGGGCATCATCAAGTCAGAGCTTGTGAAACCTTCGTGTTTTTCATTTGCTTGAAAATAGAGCTCAAGCGGCTTTCGGATCTGACCACCCGGACGCCCCCGCGCGAATATTTAGTACACACATTTCAATGAAAAGGAACCAAAAATCCGCTCGCATCATCGCCGTGCACCAGGTAAAATTTGCCACACCACTTTCGCAGCGAGCGTGGATCTTTACTGCCCGGCACAGTGTGTTAATACGGATCATATATCTGGCCATTGCATTAACTTTTCGAATTGCAATCAATGATGTCATAGAGTAGTCGAAAGCTAAAGATCGTCGACCGGACAAGGAACTGACGGAGTCATTCATAAGTTGTTCGAATTGCCACCCTCTCGACGGAAGGGAGGAAAATTCGCAAAGTCACAAAATGTTCGTCGTCGGAGGAGGAGTCACCAACAATTGCTATAAATACTTCGCGCTGTCTCCTTCTGGCTTTCTTGGTTGATACAGTGGCTTAATTTTGCTGTCTATATTTATATGCGATATGGCAATGTAAATTAGAAGTTTTATTTTCAGACAAACCTAAATTTAGAGCAACGTGTGTCTTCAGCGTGTTTATGCTTTCTATTTTGTTGTTCGATGGCAGTCCTGATCGCACAAACTTTTATGTTCGCTTGATTTTATACCGACAAACTAAAAAAAGACAAATTATGTTATTCTTGAATGCCGGTGGCAATTGGGGACTATAGGAAAACTTTTAATTCTACATTAAATTGGGCGTGCGACTGTGAAATGAACACGAGTATTTCGTCACATAATATAACGCTAGATGAAATTTGCAAAAAGAGCAATGGTTTAATAACGGGGAATAGTTTTAATGCCTAGCGTTAAATGAATCTTTAAAAATCGTGTATCATCATATTTTTCTCAGCACAATGCGTCAGCTAGAGATCTGGAGATGAAAATTATTACGGGAATTTGAATATTGCGACTTCCCCCCCCCCCCCAAATACCCCCCACAAACCTTTTCTTCTTTTTTTTTTTTTTTTTTTTCTTTTTCTTTCCTCCCCCCCCCCCCCGCCCCCCCCCTCAACAAACCACCCCCTACCCTCCTCCCCCCCCCCCCCCGCAGCCCCCCCACCCCCCCCCCCCCCCCCCCCCCCCCCCCCCCCCCACCCCCCCTTTTTAACCACCCCACCCCTATAGGTAGAATCCATAAATAATGCCAGCAATTTTTCAATTTTGAGGAACTTTTTTTTTTTAATTTTAATCATGGAGAGATCGACTCTTAACTGCTAAACTACTCAGATTTATCGACCTTTCCTTCAACTATGCGGTATCAATATTGCAGTAAAAAAGGATCGCTTTCTGCCACCTGCGGGGGAGGGGCTGTTAATTTCGTGGAGTTTGCTTCAAAATTTTGAATACAGAATTAAATGTTGATAGTTGCAATTAATCGTTCACATGCGAAATGATTCAGGAAACAGTGCTGGGGGTACCATGAATTTCATGTTTGAATCTTCCCCCCCTTCCCTTTGTATACAAAATCAGATACGTCTGTATGAATGAGTTGTCGAGATTAGTCCGATTAAATTCTGCTGTCCATAAATTGTAGGCTTATCGATCCAGGTAGTATGGGCTCGATTTTGAGTGGAGCAATTGAAGGTGCTGAGGCGGTCATATTTATGTTGAAGTGTACAAAAAAACAAAAAAAGGCAAATTGGGCACCCATCGAGAGTTGCCCAGTAAATGAAGTAAGATAATATGAGAAACTAGGGTTGTATGATGTATGATATGTACTACCACCCATTGTAGCACGGAAACTAAGTCCGACAGTAATGGGCTCTCCTCTCTGTTAGACTTGATCAAGCTTTAATAACCACTGATTATCCTAATCATGCTGTTGTATGAGGGGGCAGAAAGGGGTTGGGTGGATCGATATGCAACATCACTTATACGTATCCACAGGGATATAAAGAATCTCCTTCCAACAACAAGACTGAACAATTGGTCAAAAGAGCGAGCTATCTAACATAAGGATGCCCCAATGGGCGGGGAGAAGAGCCCGCCCTCTATTCACAAACGGTTAGCAATAGGGAGTTGGCATTCCCACTCTCCCAATCCAGAGTGCTTCAATCGGGTGCCCTGATGGTCCCTCCTATTCCCATGAAATATTAATATAATGGTGTATATATTTATGTAAATGAAAAATACTACAAGCATTCGTATCTATTGTATATGATCTTCATTCGATTGATCCTGAAATGCAAGAAATGTTGTAAAATGTTAAAGTGTAGAGTTCTGTGGTTCGCGCTTAAGCACGTTTTCGTTCGTTTTCAGCGATAGCAGCATTTCACCAAAATCTTGATTTGAGGTATCCTGAAAAAGTTTATTAAATCTATTGAAATTTTACAAAACTAACATTTATACATTTTAATTTACTGTTGCCATGGTCACTATTTGCTACTTGATGCTGATTTTATAATAGCAATCCGCTTTTATTTTTGCTGACCTAATAGTTATTGCTACCGAGTTAGAAATGGGAAGATTTAAGTGGAAGGGAAATAAAGATAAGTGGGCAAAAAAACAATAAGTAATGTTTTAATCATCTTTGAAGTAAAATCAATAAAAAAATATTACCAAATATAATGATATTGTGAGTTATGATCAAGTAATGGCAAAGATTGAAATGTAAAATCAAACACTAGCCAAATGGCACACAGCGCTGCATGTATCAGATCAGCTCAGGATTTGTGAAAAGTCCCTTTTTAAAGCGGAAATGAAAAATACATTCAGCAATAAGTGCGAAAGCCCACCACAGATTCTGTAATTTTCAAAAGCCTACCACAGCTGTAATTTTCTGCGTTATATACTGGACATATAAGGAATGCTAGATGTCATAAATTGAATGTTTGTTTCGTGTTTAAGCCAGATACTGCCTAAATCAGGTTTGTTGCATGAAAATGTGAAGGTCATGATATGATGGAAATAATACGATGTTATAAAGAAATACAACATAATGTACATTTAATAATTAAATGCCGCTATATGCCTGTTCCGCTGCGATGTTAGATGATTGAAACTGTAAGATAGCGAAAATTCCAACGTGATATAATAAAATAAAGTTGATCACCTGGCACCCTAGCAAAATAGCAAAGAAAATTTAGGCAAATAAATTTCATACGAGTATGGTTACTGCCCAAAAACGGAAACTCAATAACTCAAAAAAAAAAAAAAAATGAATGACAGGAAATTCTTTGACAACTCTTTTTTCCTACAGGCCCATAAATGATTCTTTATGTCTGTTAAATAGAAAAGGTAGAATCGTAAGCAATGTTAGTTATTGAATTAACTATTTTGGACGACGATTTTTTTTTTTTTGTAGAATTTGTCGCATATAATCCTCTCTCTAAAAAAAATGGAAAAAACCATCCTATCTTTTCTAATACATAACGTGAGTTAGGTGGGCCAAAACTTACAACGATGCAAATGCGAAGCTGAAAATAGCATTGAATAATATTGTGAAGGGGTGTTATAATATTAAATTATAATAACAATTATATTTGTAATGTCTGCATGTCTGCTGATGCTGCTGCAATTGTAGACGGACTTGCATTATCATAGCCACGGGGGAAGAAAACAATTCAAAATTATTATACAATAATGGGAACTCCATGGATGATCTGAAATTATATACCGTATAAAGAATACTTCCATTTTTCGTGGTAGGGTAAGATTTCAGCATGATTCTTTACCGGGGTCACGCTGCCTACATCGCCTTGGTGCGGCTGCCACCTAATGTATAGTTGACGCGATACAGCGTTTCTTACTCAACAGCTGGATGCCACGACAGACGCTGTTTGAGCCGCACCTCCTTGGTGGACAGACGCTCGGCACGCACCTCCTCAATCTAGCTGAAGTCAGAAGGACAACAGTGCCCAGGCTGCACTACCAGCTAAGTACGCAACCCTTAGCTGGCGGTCGTTGTCATCTCTTGACCCGTGGAAGCATGAGGTACAAAATATTTAATATTAACCCAACATAAATTGTATTTGTAAATAAAAAAGAGAAGCACACAAAAACAATTTTTAAAAAAAAATCTCCCCCCCCAAAACCACACCCACCACACCACAAAAAAATATGTGTTAGATTATTTTTTTTCTCCTCTCTTTCCACCCCTTTATGTGCAAAAGGCGGTTTGCATGTGTCGGTCTCAGGGGACCGAAATTTACATGACATTTTGGTAGTGTGTAGGAACATGTGAGGACCATAGCTATGTTGCAAGGACGTACGCTCCATCCCAGATGTCTACTCACCCTTTTGCAGCCCTATATGAGAAACTAGGGTTGATAGAAGAAAACTGGATAGAATTGACAGAAGACCAAAAAAAGTTGAAAGAAAAGGCTTAAGAGATTCATAAATATGATGGAAGTAAAGAAAAATCAGAATCAAGAATAGATGACTAACTTGAAGAGGAAGATAAATAAAAGTTTGTAATCAAAAATTCTATGCCTAAATGGGAGGTTGATTGTAAAAGTAATAGTAATTGAAAAAAATTATAAAATCAATACGGAAAATCAAACACATTTTATTTGTATACTCCGTTTGAGAGAAATAGAGAGAGAAAATACTAAGAGGACAACTGTTACAACAGAAAGGCAAAAGTGTTCAATTTTTACATTAACAGGAAAACAATCAACAACATGTTCACATTCGAAAAAACGACGCTCAACATCTCTTGGCTTCAAATCGTAAGGAACCCAAGTTCCTTGTTTTTGAATCATTCCCAACGCATGCAATCGCTTAGAAACGGCTTGGCGGGAAACTCCTAATCCTGAACCAAGCTCTTCTTGCGTTTGACACGGATCCTCATCGAGCAATGCCTCCAATTCAGAGTCTTCGAAGTTTTTTGGCCTTCCTTCACGCGGACGATCATCAACACTGAAATCACCGTTTTTGAAGCGACGAAACCAATCACGACACGTTGTTTCACTCAGAGCAGCATCACCGTAAACTTTTTGGAGCTCTCGATGTGCTTCAGCCGCCGTTTTCTTCGAATGAAAGAAGAAAATCAACACTTCCCGCAAATGACGATTATTTGGCACGGAATCAGACATCTTCAAACAACCAAAATATATAACACTAAACAAAAATTACTGATTTGGCAAAGCGGTTTGTTTACCATATGTCTGAGCTTGGTTTATGACGCTTGAGATGTACAACATTCGACCAGCACTTACTACTGGCGCCATCTATTGCTAAACAGCGGGAACTTAGTTGCGCACCTAATACTAATATAGTTATTATATTGTCATTAAAGATCGTAGAATTCAGCATACGTTGATGCAGACCGATATGAAGATGACAACCAACGCATAGGTATGGAGAATAAAAGGACAGATGAATGAAGAAACTAAACATCGGTGAGATCGTTCAATTTTTTTTAAATTATTGTGATGAAACCGTACGCGCCAAAATTTAAAAAACAAAAGTTCGTTTTCTTTAATTCTGGAAGTGTGAATGCCTATCATATATCCAATTGATACATGACAGTGTTCATGCGGGGCTTATTGTATAGGAAGATAACCTCAGAATGAACGTGTATGAACAGTCATTCTTGAAATGAGTTGTTGGATGTGCAGTAGAGCTATCACCTTTCATATTCAGGGCTAAAAATGTCTGCATCTATAAATAAAAACAAATTAATAAACATTGCTGTATACAGGATTATTCCATAAAATCACTACCGTGCCTGTGTGAATATGGAATACACACACACACACACACACACACACACACACACACACACACACACACACACACACACACACACACACACACAAAGGGATTGCTTTCTGCCACCTTAGCTCTTTATTCCTCAAACGGTTCCGCAGAACCATTTTATCATAAAGCGATCCATCTGGCAACTAATTTTTACCCGGATACTTAAAGGAAATGACATTAGACTGATTGAAATTTCGAAATTGTTGCATCCATTACAAGCCCTAAGGTCCTTATGAGCCTTCCAAAATTTGCACTCATTTGGTTTGAAACTGACTATGCACAACCAGCTTGAAATTTGTAAGTAAGTCGCTATGGGTAAACATCATATTTGTGTTTGTAACGCTCTAAAAATTGTTTAACCAAGCTACATTCAAAGCATTCAGCTTTACAAATAAATCATTTCTTAGAAAAAGCATTGCAGAACATCACTTTTCGAATAAATACAAGTCACTAGTGTCTTATACCTAAGCTCAATCAACTGCTCTGCATACAACATATTTCTAGCAGGCAGGTATTTCTAGCACTTATACTGCTAAATTTTCAATCTCTTATGAATTGATTGAAAAAAATCTTAAGTAAAGGGTGAACACGAAATTATTGCGACACATTCAACAGGGCATAACTTTTTTACCATTGGGTGAAAATCAACCAAATTTTGCACACTTTCTCATTGATGTGTATTGTTTACATGCTGTCAAACTCGAAGTCGTGTTTTTCGATTCAACGAAAATGGAGGTGAACCAACGCGAGTCGAGAGAACAAATTCTTTGCAAACACCTGGGATTTCCTGACCTGTCGCACCGGCAGTTGGGAAAAATGTTGAACATTCACCATTCAACCGTCTCCAGAGTGTTGAAGCGGTTCCAGGAGCGGTTGACGTTGGACCACGGCAAAGAAGCTGGAAGAAAACCGGGACCGGAGAACAAAAATACGGAGGGAAAGGTGAAGCGGATGATTAAAGCAAATCCCAACGTCTCAAGCCGTGATTTGGCTAAAAAGATCGGCATGTCGCAGAGCTACGTCCAGAATGCAAAGAAGAGAGCTGGACTACATACATACAAGGTACAAAACTTCCCAAACCGCGATGAGCGGCAACAATCGACGGCTAAAACTCTGGCACGAGAAGATGCTGACAAAATATGGCTGCTGTGTGATGGACGACGAAACGTATATAAAAGCCGATTTTAAGCAAATTCCGGGGTTGGAGTTTTTCACCGGCAAGAGCAAGTTCTATGTGGACGACAAATTTAAGAAGAAGAAAATGTCGAAGTTCGCCTCCAAATATCTCATTTGGCAGGCATCTGCTCTTGCGGACTGATGAGTGAGCCTTTCATGACAAAGGGCACAGTAAATGGCGAGATCTACAAATCTGAGTGCCTCGAGAAGCGCCTTTTGCCGTTCTTGCAGCAGCACGACGAAGCTTCGCTGTTTTGGCCAGATTTGGCATCATGCCACTATTCTAAAAGTGTCCTGGAGTGGTATGAGGCCAATTCTGTCCATTTTGTTCCAACGGACATGAATCCGCCAAACTGTCCGGAGCTGTGCCCGGTGGAGCAGTACTAGGCAATGATGAAGCGGGAACTTCGGAAGAGCAAGAAGACAGTCAAAGACGAGAAGGACATGTTAATGGAAAAAAAACTGAGAAACTGGTACCGGATGACACTGTAAAGACTTTGATGGAGGGCATCAAGCGAAAATGCGTTCAATTTTACACTCAAGGCTCCATCGATTAACTTTTCTTTTGATTTTTGAAGTAATTATATGTATAAAACTACCCTAAAATTTTGGTTTGATTCTAAATATTATAAGAAAATTGGCATGACATTTTCGGTGTCGCAATAATTTCGTGTTCGCCCTTTAGTAAAATTTTAACGATCATTCCCTAGATATATAACGGTACATTTTTCACATTTTATTGCTAAATGTTATATAAATTACGGATCACATTGATTAATTTAATGGATCATTTCAGTTTTTTTTTATGGATAGTGACCAGAGTTTTATGGGTCATGAACGCATTTTTAACGGAACGGTTTTCATTTCTTAATGGATCGTTTATTTGGTTTTAAATGCCAAAGTATGTTTTCCCGGAATATTGTAAAACAAACATCTTTTCCTGCAAGCGAATTTTCTCAAAAATTTGAAAATAAAATACATAAGGCTTGCATTAGAAACAATTTTAGGATGGAAAAAATGTTTTATGGGCCGAAATCACTGGTTCTGCCCCAAAACGAAGCAAAAAAGCAACCACTCCCTTACTCTCATCAACAAGGACAACAATATAGAACATGACTCCCCCCCCCCCCCACACACACACACACAAACAGCGACTTCTACATCTCCTGGGAAGAAGATATCGCCGAATCACCGGCGGAAACATAAAAGTCCACATAAACCTTTCCATTCTTCTCACCCCAGCCTGGACCATAACCACCCCGAGTGATTACAAAGGCCTTCCAACTTAACAAAGCTCCAATCACCAACAATGGCAACGTCTGAGAAAAAACACCCTACCTACCAACACTCCATCACCCACCAATCCTCTACTGCAATGGGTAAGGCAGGCTCAGGCAGTCGGTACCCCTCAGGTGCAGACAAATCCCCCTCATCGGAATTTAGGGCTACCCACCGATACTTGTTGGCAACCTCCAGAGGCAGCATAAGATATAATACAACGGAACAACACCCAACGGAGCAGGAGAGGCCCCACTGATGTGGACGTTATTACCCCACCGGAATCAGTGGACAATCCTCGACCCTCCAAAGCGAATGGAAGAGGGACCGACAAGCGAGCTCCCCCGTATACCCCTGAAACCGGAACACAGGAATCAAGTAGGAAAAGTGAGACGGACAAGCAGGAATACCTGTATCCCTCGCCGGACGGAACCAGGACAAATCAATCAGGCTGCGAGCGGGAACAGAGTTTGAGCGATACCCAATATCCTCGCGGTGATCAACTCGTAGCACTACTTACACGAGTGTGCGATGCAACCATGCCCAGAAAGGTCAAACCTAGGGATGGAAGGTTGCCGGTTTACTGGTGGGCAGAGACGATCGTTGACCTCCGGATAAACTGCCACCGAGCTAGAAGGAGAATGCAAAGAGCGCGGTCGGACTTTGAAAGAACGGAGCGCCGCGGGGTGCTAGCCACCGCTAAGGCTGCACTCAAGAAAGAAATAAAGACCAGCAGACCAATCTGCTTTGAGGGTATGTGTTCGAAAGCCAACGCGAACCCATGGGGTGACGCCTATCGGGTGGTAATACCTAAAACCAAGGGCACGACAGCTCCAACCGAGCAATCGCTAGAGCTATTACAGATCATCATTAGTGGACTCTTTCCGTGCCACAACCAGAGACCCTGGCCTCATATGACGGCAGAATTGCCCCACGACAATGACGCCGCGGACGAAAGGGACGAAACGACCGTTACAAACAAGGAAATCTTTGCGATAGGCAAATCGCTGAAGGTAAACAAAGCTCCAAGACCTGACGGTATACCGAACCTGGCCATCAAGCCGTCTATTTCACTGGCGCCCGGAATGTTCAGGGCAGCGATGCAAAGATGTCTGAACGAGGGCGTCTTCCTGAACGCCTGGAAAATCCAGACTCTAGTATTGCTACCGAAGACAGGGAAGCCACCAGGGGACCCATCGGCATATAGACCTATATGCCTGTTGCATACAGCGGGTTATTCTTAACAAATTAACCAATTAAACGGAGGGTATAGGCGGTCTGTCTAAAAACCAGTTCGGTTTCTGTAAAGGGAAGTCGACGGTGGATGCAATTCTATCCGTCACCAAGACGGACGAAGTAGCAATCCAGCGTAAGAGGCGAGGTGTCCGCTACTGTGCTGTGGTCACCCTCGACTTGCGAAATGCGTTCAATAGCACCAGTTGGGTAGCTATCGCTGACTCGCTTCAACGTCTTCACGTTCCGGGATACCTGTACAAGATTCTGGGAAGTTATTTCTAGAATCGCGTGCTGGTGTTCAACACATAGGTTGGCCAGAAACGTGTTCAGATCACCGGGACGCCTGCAAGGTTCGATCCTGGGCCCGGCGGTATGGAACACAATGTACGATAAGGTACTACGGCTTGAATTTCCGAACGGGGTGAAGATCGTCGGGTCTGCAGACGACATCACACTTGAGATATGCGGTGAATCCATCGAAGAGGTGGAGCTAACGGCCTCGCACTTCATTAGCATTGTGGAGAGATGGATTAGCTCCAGGAAACTGGAGCTAGCCCACCACAAGACCGAGGTCACGGTTGTTAACAACCGAAAATCGGAGCAACACGCGACGATCAGTGCAGGTAACTACCCAATCGAATCGAAGAGGTCTCTGAGGTACCTGGTGGTCGTGATCGACGATAAGTTGTCATTCACCAGTCACGTCGACTACGCCTGCAAGAAAGCCTCTATGGCTATATCGGCATTATCTCGCATGATGTCGAATAGCTCAGCGGTACAGGGAAGCAAGCGCATGCTCCTGGCAAGCGTCGCCTTGTCTATAATGAGGTATTCCGGGCGGGCATGGGCCACTTCCCTGAGTACACCGCCCCGTCACGTTCCCACCCCGCACGCCCAGCTACTGGCTGGGCGGGCACGCACACCGCCCCCCCCGCTGCGTCGTTTCGCGGGGGTGCTGCCCATTGACATCACAATAAAAGAGGATACCACAGAGTTCCGCGAAAATGTCCCCACAAGGGGTCCCCACGACACCACCAGTGCAACCGCGGCCCCGGGGCCGGAGGGGGGGGGGCATTCCCCCAACAGGCGGGGGGCCCCCCCCCCAATTCTTGAAAAAATAACAAGGGGTGGTCCAACGCCATGGGGAAGTTACCTTCGACTTAACACAGATACTGCCAGGCCATGGCTGCTTCAGACAGTATCTGCAAAAGTACGGGCACACCGAGTCCTCAGCGTGTCCCGTATGCGTGGAAGCGGACGAAACTGCAAAACATGTGTTCTTCGTTTGCCCTCGCTTCAACGACGTGAGGAATGGCATGATGGCCGTGAGCGGTTGGAACACGACTCCGGACAATCTTGTCCAGATAATGTGTCAAGAACAGGACACTTGGGACGTGGTTAAAACGGCGACCTCCCAGATTGTCTTAGAGCTACAGGACTAGTGGCGAAATGACCTGCGATAGGCCAGAGGGATCAACTAAATACTAAAGCCCTAAGTAGTTAGACATAACCCAACAAACATCAGTGCTAAATAACTGTTTGTTCAAACAAATTTGGAGAAGATGTTAAGCTTTTTCTTCTAGAAAGCTGAATAACTTTTTCAAATTTGTTTGAACAAGCGATTATTCGACACTGATGTTTGTTGGGAAGCGGGTGCATAACGCACAATATACCCCTCCCTGAAATAATACTGAAAGGTGGTCCCGGGGGGGACCAAGGCTAGAGGCACGGGTGGGTTTTTAGTGGGTGGAGGAGTTGGCACCCTCATCCCCACACCCTGAGTTCTTCAGGAGTCTGTAAGCAGATTTTCCATCCCGTTCAAAAAAAAAATACCATCGGCTGCCACGGCCAGGACTCGGAAAGAGATAGGGCCTCGGGCTGCCCATAGCACGGGATCCCACAGCACGGAAGTCTGTGCCGACCCGGAATCCAGCGCTCGTTGGTCACTCCACTGGGTCCAGCACCAACCATGCTACGTAAATCTGCTAGGCTAAGAGAAAAAGGATGCATCGCCATCAAAGCAAGGACTAACGCGCTGCCCTTTACGACGCCTGGAGAGCTAAGCACGCCAACATTCCAATTCCAATCGCTGGCCCCTCACGTCTCCGGACTGACAAAACCTGCCAAAACACCGTGGTAGCAGGCACCATCACCCCTGTTCCCCATATCCAAGCTAATCCCACCACAGACCATTCCCTCCGCAGCCGTCCCCCAGCTAGACCGATCGTTGTCCAAGAGGTACAAATGGACCCTGACCAGCCAACGCAATTCTTTCCGATCAACTGCCATCGGCGTTCGGTTTCCCTTCGACTTTGACGTCATCAACATCGACTCCAACCTGCTCATCGTTGTTGTCATGCTCTCAGCTCCGTTCGCTGTCACCATCATCTCGGCCTACCTTCTAGCAAAATTTTCAACCTTTCAAACCACCTCATGGCAATTCTGGGTAACATCATTGGCCCGATCCTTCTAGTCGGCGATTTTAACGGCCACCACGAGTCATGGGGCAACAAACGCGACAACAGACGTGGTATTGAAATCCACGAAGCCACCGAGAATGCAGATCTCACCCTGCTTAACGATGGTTCACCGACCTGGTTCAACGGGCAACTAACCTCTACATTGGATCTGTCCTTTTGTAGCCTCCTCCAGCACCTTTCCTGGGAGAGACGGGCAGATCCGATGGGCAGTGACCATTATACCATCATCATCAGATCGGGCAGCCAAATTGATACCTTACGCAGACCCCGCTGGCAGTACAAGCACGGGGATTGGAGCATGTTCCAAACCCTAGTCTCTAAGGGCAATTGCGATTCGATCGACTAATTCTTCGATTGTCTTACCGCTACTGCCACAGCAAGCATCCCCAAAACAAGCCCAATCCCTGGCAGGAGAGCCCTCCACTGGTGGTCAGATAAGACCAAAGCGGCTATACAAGCAAGAAGAAAGGCCCGTACTTCATCGTGACCACCCTAGGAAAGCGCACCATCGGTTTCCTCGGGAAGACAGCCGGCCCAAGTGGAGGGGTCTACCCCTTGAGGAAGCCAACCAACTCCTCAGCGAAGTCGCCAATCAGGTGCTCCCCCCGGTGGCTAGGGTCCATTGGTGTGGAGGTATGCTATATTTGATTTCAAATGATCAAATCTTACTAAATACCCAACACCAAACAAATAAAAAATAAATATAATTTCTTCGCCGTTTACTTTCCCCACAACAATTAATATATTTCCCCCCCCCCCAACAACACCAACCACCCCATTTATTTTTACCCTTTTTTCTTACACCCCCCCACCCCCCAAAACACCCAAAAAAACACAAAACATCCCCCCCCCCCCACAACACTTTTTACCATTTCTCACAAATCAATTTCAATTTTTTCTAGCTTACTTTTAAGGGTCACAATGTTCCAAGGGTTTATTCCTGTTGTATGTATGTATGTATGTAAGGTAGCCACCATCCCTTCTAAGACCTTGTCATGTATGCAGCTCCACTTAATAGCAAGATCAAATTGAGTTACCGGTTTGCATTCACAGTAACGCTGTATGAAGGGCCAAAAACGGTGGGGCGGACCCGTAAGCAGAGACACTTACGCGAAACCCGCGGGAACATGAGATTCTCCTTCCAACGATACGATCCAACAAATCGAATAACCCAATTCGCAATACTCATTAAGCTTTCTACGGGATGGCTTGTTAAGAAGGGCGCGTCACTCTCACTGAAACTGTTGGAGTAGAATTCACAGCACCACAATCGAATCGGTAGGATAAAGAAAATGATACTGTTTGTTCCCTCCTAGACGCCGGTTGTCATACCACTCCATTGTCCAATTCCAGCTTGAGTGATACCCTGATGCTCCCTCCCTTCCCAATATATATTTAATGTCATATAGTAATGTATAAAATATAGTGAATTAATATTATAATTATAATAAATATAGCGAATGAATATTATAATGACAAATAATATAGTGAATGAATATAAGAATGAAAATAACAATTCCATTTGTGGACCTGAAAGTTTAGACAATGTAGCTGCGAGAAAAAAATTGATTTAAAATTATCTCATCAAACTTGGAATATCCATGGATAATCTGAAATTATATAGCAATAGAATGGTAAACCCAAAATTTCGATGTGCTGTTCCGTTTCCTTGCAATAATTTATGTAGTGAGTCTCATCGGAAATAGCGATTTTAATGAAATGAATTTAAATGTAATTATGTCACATCATTTAATATCATAACATAAAATAATAAACTGACGTTAAAATATAAAATAATAATACCAGCAAGCCAGTAAACTATAGTAGAATACATATATCCGTAACTAATCTGATCATCCACTCATCGAAAGACTTCCACTGTTGCAGTTTCTATTGAAATAAGATCTACTAAGATTAGAATTTGTTTTCACAATAATAGTCAGAGAACATAATAAGCGTAGGTACAAGATATATATGACATCTACTGGTATGTTACTGAAAATAAAAATTAGATGTGTATTAATTTCATAATAATATTGGAAAAACTGAAGACAGCTAATAATAAGGCGAAATAAATTTCAGATGAGTATGAATCTAAAAACTGAATCTTAATAAAACTAAAAAAATAAAAAATTAGGAAATTGAATTTTTCTATAGCTCTTGTACACCCATAAATGATTCCTCATGTCTGTGAAATAGGAAATGAATGATTGTAAACTGTTAGGTTTTGAATTAATATATATTTCTGATGAAGAAGGAAAGTGCTTTTTTAAGTAGAATTTTTCGAATATGATCCTTTCTAAAAAAAAAAAAAACAATAAAAACCTTCCTATCTTTTCAAATACATAACGTAAGTTAGATGAGCTATAACTGACAAGGATGCATAAATGCGAAGCTGAAAATGACTTATAAAAAAGCATACAAAATGTAGTGAATGGATGTTATAATATAAAACGATAATAATTTCATTTGTATTTATGTGTCTGCAGATTGTGGTCCTGCTGCAATTGTATACGGACCCGCACATCCACCATGAACCTGAAAGCTTAGATAATGTATCATGGCCACCAGAAAAAAAAATGATTTTAAATTATTTTACAAAACTTGGGATATCCATGGATGATCTGAAATTGTATAGCATATAAAGAATAATGAACCTAAAATTTCGATGTGCTGCTCTGCTAATAAATGTGATATAACCACAATGGAACTGACTCTTAGCTTCGGGTCTTGATCCCTACTGAGCCCTTGCGGCACGTCAAGCCGGCCAGTTCAGCGCAAGGGTGTTCCATTTACTTGATTAGTTCTTGAGTTATTAGTCCACCCCCCCCTCCAACATTCCCCACTCCCCTCCATATCATTTCTTTTATTCTTGGGTGAAGTTCCTGTTTCATTTGTATGGGAGCCCCCCTTTCTAAAGGTGGGAGGGGTCTCAAATTGCTATAGAAACCTTTCTTGCCTTCAAAAACTTGCACGTTTGCTTGATTAGTTCTTGAATTATGCCGAAATTTGTGTTTCATTTGTATGAGAGCCTCCCATTCCATAGGGGGGGAGGGGGTCTTAAACCATCATAAGAAGCTTGCCTGGTCCCAAAAGCCCCTGCATACAAATTTTCACGCCAGTTAAATAGGTTCTATGTCTATAAGGGTCAGTTCGATAAAAAATCATTTGTAAGAAGTTCAATAGTTTTTTTATTTAAAATTAATAGTTTTCAATAATGAAATTGATGAGTAGAAAAATTTGCAATCGATTGGTGCAAAAAATTTTGAAAATCGGTCATGAAATGACTTAGTTATTAATTTTCAAAACCTAAGCATATTTCGTGACGCTCCAAATGTTCGTACTCCCTAAAACCCAATCCATTCCCACTCCAAACCAATTATCTTGTGCCTTTTCATCCTCTGTTCCCCACCCTTTTTTTTTCTCCACTCTTCCAAGACTTCCTTTACTATTCTTGTTCTGAATTGTATGTTCTCGGATCTTCCGTTCCAGATGATCCCACAAATTTTCTATGGGGTTGAGGTCTGGTGATTGGGGAAGGATGTGGAAGTGTCGATTTGACATTGTAGAGCAGCTATTCCTTCACGAGCTTCGAGGAATGCTTTGGGTCGTTATCTTGAACGAAATAGAAATTAGATTCGTGACCCAATTTCATCGCACCGTCCTTCAGATTGCTCTTCAGATACGAATCGATCCATGATGCAGTCAATGAACGTCAAGTTTCCGGTGCAGTTTGCGCTAAAAGCACCCCAAACCATGACATTTCCACCACCGTGCTTTCCTGTCGGCCTCAGATTTTTTGCATCCAATTCAGTGTTTGGTTTGCGCCACACTCTAACTAATCCGTCAGACCCAAAAAATTTGAATTTGCTCTCGTCCGTGAATAGAACGTTCTGCCAGAACTCTCGCCACCACGTACTTTTGGGCGTATCCAGCCGATTTTTCATATTTTTGGCGATATATCCCCCCTTATTATAAGCATTCCGTACTGTTTGGGGGTTAACTTTGATATTGGCGTACTTCGACAGACTGTCAGCAAGTTTGGGAGCACTCAACCTAGGCTTCTGTTTAATTTCCCGCAAAAGTATGCGATGGTGACGAGTTGTCAACTTTGACTAACGGCCTCTTCCGGGAGTCGTCTCTAGATTGTGTTCTCTGGTAGTTCTGAAGCACATACTGAACCAAAGATCGTGGACGGTTTACTATGTTTACAATTTCGGACAAGCTTTTACCATCATTCTTCGGGTGAATAATAAGTTTCCGAACTTCGATCGGAGTTTTTCGGTGCGAAGCGGCCATTTTTCCTGAAAATTAACGCTGGAATACTCAAATTTCAGCGAAAAATACTAAAATATGTCAATTTTACCTTGTCTGCTGTTGTAAACAGTGGTTAATTCTTCTCTGTAATGCAACGCGTGCTTTTGCTTTTGACAGATCGACGTACATTTGTTTACTCGACTTGTTTGAAATAAGGACGTAAGTGTACGGACAATTTTTTGACATCATTTTTGTAACTTTTTTAGGTATATGATGGTTTTATCTGATAGAGATGTATTTAAGTTTACTTGAATGACTGTGAGACGAAAAGGATACATTTTTACAGTAAATGAAACAAAAACACTTCAAAGGGGTCTCAGTTTTAATTTTTCTTTCAACGATGCAACATTCCAGGCAGTGCTGTACGGACAATTTATTGATACAGTGTATATTCTAAGGAAAGTATTTTGCACACGTCTCGAAGCTTCAGGTCGATGTGTTTTTGCGGAACTCGCCCAAACTGGCATACCGTATTCGAAGACCGGGAGTATGATTTGCTTGAAGACAGCAAGCTTGTTTTTCAGGGATAATGTAGACCTTCTGTTGATCAATGGGTTCAGTAGCTTCAACAGAACGTTACATTTTGTAATAGTTTTGTCACCCTGCTCCCTGAAAATAAGCTTGATGTCTAAGGAAACGCAAAAGGTAGACAACTGAATTGGCCCATTCCACCGTTGTGTTGTTCAGACTTATTTTACAATTCTCAGACAGAACAACTCTGGGAGAATTGGAGTGTGGCACTCTTGTTACTCTACCATAGCGAACGACTGGTCCACGACTGTCAACGACAACGACAGAGATCCATTTTTAGTGAGTGGTAGTATGTTCGAGTTGGAGAAATTGAATAAAAGTGGACCTAATATGCTTCCCTGCGGAACACCGAATTCTTGCATATCGGAAACTATATTGATCAGTGAAACACGGAATGTCCTGACCTACAGATAATTTTTAATTATCTTCACCAGGAAGATGGGAAGATTGTATCGTTTTAGCTTGTACACCAGGCCATTATGCCACACGTTATCAAAGGTCTTCTCGATGGCGAGAAGTGCCATGGTAGATGATTTAGTTACAGACTTGTTCCGCCTGAGGGTATTGTTGACTCGGTTAAAATAGTGAACTGTTGAACGACCACGTCGGAAGCCAAATTGTTGATCGAGCAAAATGTTGAGCCTCATCGACAGATGAGAGAAGCCGACAGTAGATCGCTTTCTCAAACAGCTTAGATATTCCTGAGAGAAGGCTGATTGGTCTATAGCTCTTGGAAGAGGAAGAATCTTTTCCTGGTTCCTGGATGGGGATGACTTTGGCTGACGTCAAACAAGAGAGGATGTAGCCAAGTCGAAGGCATTGGTTGAAAATCAACGCCAGATGATCGTAGAACTGGAGGCTCAATTGCTTGAGCTACAAGTTCATGAGGATGTCGAAACCTGGGGCCTTCATGTTCCTTACGGTTTTGATATAGGTCAACAATTCGTCCGCTGAGATCTCCAACTTTTCCGAGAAGTCGTTGGGACAAAGATGGATGTTGTTTGCAAGCTCGATAATGGCAGCTTTGTGCGGACTGACAATGTTTTGTCCGAGATTGTGGAGCACAAGCGACCTACTCTGCACGAGTTCCAAACGATTCTTAGAGCCATTGCTGTCTAGTGAGATCTCCGGTGGAATGGGCCTTGGTTTAGTTTTTAAATTTTTTGTCAACTTCCAAAACGGCTTTGCACAATCTGGAACAAGCATTCCAGATAATGGATGCTGATGGTGCGTTAACGGTTCATGCAGGACCGTTGAACAGGAACGTCATCGTCACGGGTGTGGCGGCTTTAAAGCTGTTCTTCCTGCGAACGACAGGAACGTAATGGGCGGTACGGTTCTTGAACGAACTCCACTATTTTCTCCGAGTCGTAGAGCTGTCCATCGGTGGTTGGTTGCGTGGACGTACTGCAACCCGGATTGCACTAGCTTGGAGGAGGAGCTGGCGTTGGGACGGCGGCGGCTGTCGCGAATCATTGCTGAACAATTGGAACTTGGTACCGGAGCGTCGGAAATTTCTCTTCGTCCATCCGAGGTGGCGGACTGCGTTGACCAGGCCAGGACTTGGTGGACGCCTGCTTGCGAATCATCAGAAACTCCGCACGTTTGGGACATGTTCGATGCCCTTCGGTGCCTTCGTGATTTACGTCACACAGTTGGCGCACTTTGGTGGGGCTCCTTCGTCCATCGGTGCACAATCTTTGGTTGTGTGCGCTCCGGCACACTTGCCGAAACGCGGTTTCATGTGGCAGTTTCGGGTTCCGTGGCCGAGCGCAAGGCAGTTTCCACACTGCGCCACGTGGTGCTTCGGGCGATACGGGTCCCACTCAACAATAATGTCGAAGAGGGCCTGTGTTTTCATCAGGTCCGCCATCGTGACGGAATCCTTCTCCAGGTGGACCAAATGCTGAGGTTATTGCCTCCGGAGTGGATTCCGGAAGGCCGCGCAGAATCAGTGGCTTGCTTTCATGTGCGTGTAAAACTCGTGTTTCTTTGCGACTAGATGAGCGCCAACAGCACGGTAATCAGCTTCCGTAGAGCACATTATCAGCTTCCTTAAAGCACTGCACAGCTTGTATAGCAGAATAATTTTAATCACTGCTAGCTCAGTCCTAAGTTCAGCAATGTCTCTTGACGTGGTGAAGAGCGGAGGGATCTTCACCTTTTTGATATCTCATGTACCGGGAGCACAGCAAACCGATTACTCGCTAATAGTCTAGCATTGGGGTCCGGCGTCGTCAGCCTTTAACATATAAATCATCGCATAAATGCAGACAAGCTTCTTTCATAAAAGCACTGCTGGTCAAAGGGATATTTATTCTATACACACTCACACACAATGTTAAGATATTATTCTTCGGTATTCTACCTTTTATGGAATTGTCATCAATACCAACATCTAATAATAGTGTCAGAATAAGGTAAATTTTCTTCTGCTTGAGAGACCTCAGTTTCGAGTCACGAGTGCAATCATCTCCGTAACAGATTTCCTCCATTCGTAAATTTCCTAAATCAATGCTCCAAATGCACCGTTCAGATAAATTGAATTCTCAAATCAGCCCAATTTAAAATTTAACACATCGCAAACATTGTCAACACACAGCGGAGAAGCAAAACAAACAATCAACGTTGCAGAACCGCACAGCGCACATAGAAGTTTTTGGCGATACGTGACTTGTGCGAAATTGTTGTCTCATTTAGACAAATTTGTTCCTTTTTGCTAACGTCAACAACGGCAATAGCAGTAGCAACAACAACAAGCACATCACATTTACCCTGCAATGGATACCTACTAAACCGTGTGTACACATGCTCTTGCAAACTCACTCCTGGGGAGCATAGGTACTACCAACCTTCCAACATTCACCATACCGGGAGTTGCCAGCGATGATCACTCGTGCATACTGTTTGCGCAAGTATTAGGTATATTTCTGGTGAATTAAACTACCCACTCTTCTGGCCAACATTTGCATACCGACAAAAGTTTGCTCTCTTTATGTTGACAAAATGTTTTCTCCAATCTCCTTCCTGCACCACCACCCACCGGAAACGTTTCCTGATTGCCGAGCAAAATTAAAACAAATGGGAAAATTTAGAACTTACTTGTTTGGTAACTTACCGAAAACCATCATCATCATCGTCATTTTCTAGTCGCTGTCCGTCCGTCCGTCATCGTTGCCCCGAAGGCACGTCCTCAAGTTGACCTAGTTTTGAAACATTTCACCCTCCGCTTTCGTTCCGTTAGTCCCTTCCGAGTTATCCTTCCTGTATCCGGAACGGATCTGACGTTTTCTCGCCCAGTTCAGTGGGATTTTCATTATCAGATTACACCTTCATCATGGCATCAGAAACTGTTACGGGATTTTTTGACTAGCATACACGAACCCCTTTCGACAGTTACCACTTCATACTTTTCCGGAATGTTCGACGAAGATGGTGCAGAGAACCGATGTTTGTTGGGGATCTGAAAAAGTTCCACTCTGGAAAATAGAATAACAATCTAACTTGAACTGACGAGGAAAGGATGTTGCTATCCGATACGATTTGAGGTTAACCACATCATCTTAAGCTGCATCACTGGATCAAGCTATAACCGATATCGACTTATAATTTTCTCACATAGCTTATCTTTTTTTCATTCCATTTAATTCAAATTATAAATCCTTTTATTTCGCAACGAGTGTATTGCATGTTTAATTCACAATATCCATCCGTCACCGTGGGTTAATTATCCATCGGTGTCATTCGGAGGACCTAATTTCCTTCCAACAGAAGTGTTCGTTTTTAATGATCCATTTCGATGTCGCCACATATGAATAAATCTCGATCCACCAGCCGCACGCTGCCGTAAATGTAAGTTAATGGCATTCGAACATCCCCTTCATCCGCTCCATCATCAGCTCCATGCTCATGTAGAATTGCGAACCGAGAAATATATTAAGTTTTCAGAAACACATTAAATCAAGCTTCGTTCTCCATTCGGCATTCGCCATCCGGATAGACAGATGCATATGTATGAGCAGAAAAGGTTTATGGTTTCCCCACAGGGTAAGATGGTCTGAAATGCCCCATCGAACCGAACTGGAATTATCGTTCAGCTTCACAGTATCTATTGGTAATCTGGAAGTATACGAAAAATTGGTTCATTTTACTCCATGGGTGCATTAGAGACTGTTCTCCCCTCGTCACTAATGTGTAGTTTCTCCTCCTCTCTAGCACCCTGTTACAGGACTAGATTCCCATATTATATGGTTCTCCATAACTGCTACAACTCTGTGAATGTTCTACCCAAAAGCAGGCAGGCAGTAAGCTTGCTCGCCGCCGTCGGATTGAAGTCTGTTAAAATAATTTAATGATTTATGCATATTAGAATGATTATTATTTTCTATTCAGCCGTTTCATCCTTCAGCTGGAAGAAGATGCAGTGATTTCCCATCCACACCAGTAGTAAAAGAACCATATTCGTGCTGGATGCTACCATCCCGAAACACTCTTCTCAGAGGGAAGCCATTAAGGATCTTCTCCATCAAACTGACGACGAAGACGGCGTCACTCAGTTCTCTCAGCCAGTACCTACCATCATCACCACCCATGAACACCAACACTATCCCGAGAAATTTGGAGAAATCCTCCTGTTATAATTTTCTTGGAATGTGTAATATTTTCTGAGAGACGTGCCGAATTTGCAACTAAGTTGTTGAATTGGAGGGGTGTTCAATTTTGTATGTTTTGCGTAGGAACGAATCCTAGTGTCTCATGAAGTTTGAAAAAGAAACGACAGAACTGGCACCACTAATGCGTCCTTGTGTTTTTCCGCATTCAAATCCTT